>CABHPH010145747.1:4992-23518 GCA_902168325.1 Peromyscus nudipes | reverse complement strand
GTTTGTAGCAGCTACTCTTGCTTCCTATGGGGATTTAAGACTTAAAAATGAAAATGGAGACCCATGTGGGTTTAGCTAGGGCCACCTTTTGCAGGCAGCAGGAAGGACCTGCCCACTGGGGTCTTTAGAGAATGCGCCATTTTACAATCAGATAGTCTTGTCATTAGAGTGTTTCCTGAGCATTGACCAGTACGATGGACCTGAGATCCTGCTGTTACAGCTGTAGTTGCCATGGAAACAGGTCTGAGCTCTATTCCCTGGGGCCCACCTACATTTCTGATTCAAAAAGGAAACGCCACCCTGCTTCCATCTAGGCAAAGGAAGGGTAAATGGGTGTTAATTAGACTGAGTTCCACACTGGTTTCTACTCCCTGGGTCTCTCCTGACTGTGGATGGATAGGCTGCCACAAGGATGGTTTTGTGTGGATGAAAAAACAGATGTGTGCAGCTGTGTAGTGGCACTTGCTGCTGCTAGGCAGCCTGTTGGGAGGTGTGGAGGGATTGAGGCTGTGGCTACTGAGGGTAGGAGCCCCACTGTGGCAGTGTGAAGTGTTTGGGCTGCTCAGCTCACAGCCAGCCTGTGTCTTCTGTACTGTGCTGTACAATAAACACGCACACACTGCAGCTCACAGCAGCGGATGTTTACTGCGTCAGGGGTCACAGTGGCACTGCTCAGCTAGGTTTGTCTCTGGGATTCTGTCTGGGTCAGGTTTGCTCCTCCAAGCATCTCATTTTGGGTCACCTGTCACGTGGGTCATGTGGGAGGCAGACTAGAGAGGGCTGGCCTGAACCACCTGTGTCTGAAAGCCCTGCTTGGCTCATGTATCCCCATCTCTTCTCTCGCTGGTCAAACCTATTCACAGGGCTGGTCCACAGCCATCACAAAGCATGACCAGGGTGGGTGGGTGGGGAATCAGGAGTGAAAATCACAGCCTGTTGCTGAGAGTTGACACCCAGAGAGCTGGGGATAGTTAGTGATGTCGTCTGGACAACAAGAATCTTGCTAAAGCACCTGGGCTGAAATTTTCACCAGGTCACCCCAGAGTGGTTTGGAGGCCAGCTAGGCCTGGTGCTGTGCTGTGGTCTGTCTGTCTGTCTGTCTGTCTCTCTGTGTGTGCATGTGTGTGAATGCCTACATGCTCTACTGAATTTTGGAGCTTTGAACACCAGCCTTGCTCACTGGTAGGGCTTGGAGGGTTGCTAACTTTCTAATTCAAGTTTCAGCTTCTCCCCTTTCGTAAGAGAAATCAGCGCTGTTTGTGTTCATTTCCTGACAGGTGTATCTCCTCCAAGGTAGGGCTCCCTGGTCTCTTTGAGGCTCATTTACATGCTTGCTCCTTGAAGAGGATTTCCCACCCCCATTCTCCTCTAAGTGGGAGTGACTGCTCAATTACCCTGATCTCTGTGTTCCTCTCTTTCCTGCTTGTGAATATGGGAGCCTTCCCAGAATCTGTGACCTGAGGACCAGTGAAGACACTCAGTCATTGACCCCAGGGACCAATCTCAGCATCAGCTGAGCATCAGAAGGGAGGGTACCTGTATCCACCCTTTGGAGAATTAAAATGCTGAAAGGGTTATAGGAGACTTGGCAGTATTTGAAGTCGACAACATCCATAACGAAACAAGCCATTTTTACTTTAGTTCTATGGGAATGTAAAAAAAAATATCTTGCCAGCCCAGAAAGAAAAGCAGCAAGGACCTGTAGTGCTGGATGACGGGGAAGAGAGGGATCTTCAGGTTTGGGGATGTCTCAGTGTTCAGTGGACCGTGTTTCAGGACCATGGACAGCATCCACTCCCCGCCCATCCCTAACTGGAGCACAGCGCACAGGACCTTCAGAGGGCTGTGCCTGTGGACACTCTGTTTATGGAAGTGTTTGTCTCCCTGCTTTTACAGCTTTGTAAATTTATACTCATATTTGAGAGCCCAGCCCAAGCACACCCTCCCTGATGACTCAATCACTGTCTTTCTTGCCTAATCACAGCTTTAAGTCTCTGCTATTTTTTGGATAGCCACAACTGACCAGCCAGTAATTTTTGCATAAATGTTAGTTAGGTAAGACTAGCACCTCTTTGCTGTGATGGGTCCCAAATCATAGTGAGTTTGAATGCAGTTTCTGACAGCTGCCTTTGCAGAAAAGTCCGACTTCATTCCCACTGTGTGGGAAGAGAGCAGGACAATGGGAGGTGGATTCTGTAATGCCTCTTGGGAACTGACATGCTGTGTGATCTAGACCCACCCTAGCTGAGCCTTAATGTGGATGATTTTTCTGTTGTGTGGATAAGAATGCCTGAAGTGTTGAGCTAATTTTTGTAGTATAAATCCACAAAATACTTCACATCTGGAGGAGGACAAAGGCCTCCTGCCAACATGCCCCCTCTCCAGTGGGTCTGGTAGCAGATAAATGCTGGGCTTGGAGCAGAAGCCCTTGGCCCCCGACCTGGGCCACCCTCCAACTCACAAGACTTTCGACAATATAGAAATGCCACTGTTGCCTAGGTTCAGATAGAACCCTCGAAAGAGGCACGTTCATCAGCCCCCACCCTCTTGTGGGCCTTGCACTCCATAGGGGTCTCTCTCCAGTGGGCAAGGTCTCCAGAGACTAAAAGCAGGAGAAAGTGGTGCATCATTTGTCTGTCTCCACCATCTTCTCTCTGTCTCTCTCTTCCATCTCTCCTTTATAAATCATTCTTTATTTCATTCTTTCTCCTCAGTGCACCCTCTTCAAAATTCTTTCTTCTTCCTCCCTCTTCCATTGTTGCTGTCTGACTCCTGCCTCTCCTCCCTCTCCAAAAATACTTGTTGAATACTGTGCAGCCCCGGGCTGGTTCTTGGGAATGTAGGGATCTATGCACAGGACTCGCTGGCTATAAAGTGTGGGCAGCTCAGCAGCGTGTGTGTGTGTGTGTGTGTGTGTGCACAGATAGGTGCAATGCAGGGGTGTTGGAAAGGAGTGCATCTTACTGCAGTGATGACATGGAGGACACCCAGGGTCATTTATGTCCAGAAAGACCCATTTCCTCTCCAGTCACTTCCAGGTGGAGAGATGTGTTTTACTTTTTTCTCTAACATTTTATTGTTTGTCCTTAAATCTTCCTAGAAACTCTGTGAGCAGACAAGTGATAAGCCATTGGTGGTGTGACTATACCATCACACTTGCTTCTGCATCCCTTATTGTATATACATATTTGACATTTTCCTGAAGACAGTGTCCCAGCACTCAGTTTCCAGGTTACTTAATACATGTTGTAGCCCCTTATTCTGACCTTCAGCTCTCAGGAAAACATAAGATAACCAGTGACCTTCCTTCCACTTCATCTTAGTTTCCCCTCCCATGTTACCATCATATAGAGCCCAGACACCTTTTTGTGAAGGGCATCCATGTCCCCAGGGTCTCACAGCTGGGAACATCTCCATATCCCTCACTCTGAGGTTACAGTCAGTTCCCACATCTGTGGGTTCAGTGTTTCATGCTTCAGCCAATAACAGTTGCAAAATGGCTGATAGTACTTTGCTCCTGTTTTTAGCATGCACCAACAGTGTCCCATTCCCACCCCATCATCTGTGTTCCTTAGCACAGCCTAATGACTAGTGCTATGGTGTCTCCATTGGACTCAGTGTTATGTATAACCCAGGGATGACATAAATATTTGGGAGGATGGATACAGGTTGGATGCTAATACTGCATCATTTATATGAGGGAGCAGAACCCCTGTGACTGTGGCATTTGTGGGTGGTCCTGGAGCCACAGCTCTCTTATATATATGGGGGCTATACTCAGCTAAAGACTCAACCGCTCGACCTCTGCTCCCCAGGCTTCTTTCCTCAACCCCCTTTCTCCAGAGTCTCTTTCCTCCTCTGCATGGTCTTATGCAGGATGGGAATGAGTGTTCTTTCTCCTGCGAGGATGTGAGTGGAGACCTCGTCTGTGCCCTCCTATCTCTCTGTCTTCATGGCTTTTCCACACTGGACGGCAAAGGCTGGGTGGTTAGTGCCCCCACTAGACTGAATGCCCTTAGAGACCAAAACCTGTTTCTTCCAGCTACACATATCCCTTCCACAAACAACTGTTTCTGCGAGGTGTGTGTGTGTGTGTGTGTATGTGTGTGATGTTAGATATGGAACTTAGGTCTCCCATGTATGTGAGGCAAATGCTGTATCACCACACCTCAGCCCTGTAACCTGTAAATGCTTACTTATGCAAGACAATTCTTATCACAGGAAATGGCTGAGACTACGCATCTGCCAGGCCTGAGCTCAGTATCCTTCTTACCCTCTGTTATTCCCATTCTCCAGATGAGGAGAACAAGGTATAGAGAAGGTAACCAGATATGTGGTGAGGAGGTAAGGAGCGGGACCCTTGGCTGTCTGCTCTGATATTGCTCTCACATAAGGCTGGAATAAATATGTGGACTGTGCTGGGCATAGCTCCCTTCTGGTTATTGTCACTGTGGAATGAGCCAGCAATTCCAAGAATATTCCACTCAGCTGTTGAATTTTTTTCTCAAAGTCTTCTCAAGGTGTTTCATTTTCTGCCTGTTTCCTGAGACAGTAGTGCCATGTTCTTTTTTAAATGTATGAATTTTATGCACTGACATTTAAAATACATACTTGCACAGAGCTTGTGTAAATGTAATAGTTTTTGTATAATAAAACTCACCTGATACCTAGTTCTTGAGGGATTATTTGTGTATTGATTTAGTTTTGCTGTCCTGGAGATGGAGTCCAGGGCTTTGTGCATGCTTGGCAAATGTTTTCTCACTGAGCCGCAGCCTAAGCACAGTGGTATCTTTCGTGTGCGTGCGTGCGTGCGTGCGTGCGTGCGTGCGTGCGTGCGTGTGTGTGTGTGTGTGTGTAGGTGTATATGCACATGTGTATGTTATGTGTGTGTTGTGTGTAATTCACTGATTATGTTAAGTTGGTTGGCCGGTGAGCTGTAGGCGGTTGCCTGTCTCCTCCCTGATCCTGGGATTACAACCATGTGCCACCATTCCTGGCTTTTTTTTTTTTGTGTGTGGATTTTGGGGATGGAACTCATGTCCTTGAGCTTTCCAGGCAAACCCAGCGTTCCTGACTGAGCCCTCTACTCCTCCCCATGAGTGAGTTTTTAATTCACGAGAAGGAGTATTACAGTGCAAGGTCCTTGGATCAGAGAGTATGTCTAAATTCCATCTGCTCATGAGGTGCCATAAATTCTAAAGTGGGAAGATATTTTAAAATGTGTCAGCAGTGTGGTTGGGTGGATCCCATGTGGACAGGAAGTTGAGAGTCCTTGAGTCTGACCTGCGCCTTGATTATTTGTGCAAAGCTGGGCCACCCAGGCTCCTGAGTTTAATCTATCTGATACACAACATTCCATGCATCAATCACAGAAAATAGGACTGTCCAAACACTTTTCCCAGGGTGTCTTCTGTGGACATTATCCCACTAAATCGGCCCACCCCCACTCTGCTCATGGATGGCGTGAGTTTGAAAAAGCTTTATTAAGTTCTTCGGAGTCTTCGTTGTGCACCACAAGCTGGCAGGGTTAGGGCTGTCCTGAAGAGAAGCCTTGCTGGTGTGCCACGTGGGGTTTTCTGAACTTGCCACAACTGGGAACCCCAGTCTGTGATGGCATCTTCTGGATGCCCCTGAGCTGGAGTTTTGCAGAAATGGCTCTGAAAATGGCTGTTAAGGGCCAGGGAGATGGCTCATTTGGTAAGTGCTAGAGTGGAAGAGTAAATTTAGTTCCTGGAAACCACATTTAAAAAAGCCAGATAAGGGGGATGGCTCATTTGGTAAGTGCTGGTATGGAAGAATTTGGTTCCTGGAAGCCACCTTTTAAAAAAAGCCAGACATGGTGGCATGCCTGTAATCACAGCACAGGGGAGACAGAGATAGGTAAATCCCTGGGCCTCCTAGGCCAGCCAGCCTAGCCTAGTTGGAAAGGTCCGAGCCAGTGAGAGTGTCTCAAAAGAGCGAGTTCAAAATCTGGAATGGGATACTTGACCTCCACACATCCACATGCACATGCACTGCCCCCAGAAATGAACAACGCACAGAGGGGGAAGGGAGGGGAAGAGAGAGAGAGGACTGTTAAAAGCAGAGTAGCAATCATTTTTAGGAAGGAAGGAAGACAGACAGACAGATACATCAGTACTTGCCTTGTGTATATATTTTCTTCTACAGATTTCCTGATGCCTGTCCCCTGGTGGTCCCTTTCACATACACTCTCTGGAGTTAGATGGAGGGGTGTGTTTGAGCACGGGCTCCGCCATGTGACTCTGGAAGCATAGAGCAGGCTGGGGCTGACCCGGCACTCTGTGCATTTAAATACCTCCTTTCAGACTGTGCCTGAGAAACCCACTATTAAATGTGACAAGGCAGAAACTACTCCCTGCTGGGTACCAGCTGTGGGTGACTCATGTTTGCCTGCTTCTGATGCTGGGGAAACCTTGCTTCCCACTTGTCTGTGCCACCCATGCAGGGCCCAGTCCTCCTCTGTCTGATGTTTGCACTGTCTTCCAAAGTCTCATGGGGTTGCAACATCCTTGTTGCCTACTGCATTAGGAACACAGGACGCGGGGGTTGCACTTGAGAGTGACTGACCTTGAACCCCTCACTCTAGAGGCATTCCAGATGGGGAGTGGGGGCTGCTCCACACTTTTCTCCCTTTTACAAATGTTATCATCTCTTTTCTCTCCATCCTTATCCACTCATCTTTCAAGGACCAGTTCAGACACCTCAGGATGCCTATCTGCCCATCATCTTTCAGTGTATCTATCTATCTATCTATCTATCTATCTATCTATCTATCTATCTATCCATCCATCCATCATCCTTTGATCTATCATCCATTCATCTATCCAGTAACTCATTTATCATGTCATCCATTCATCCCTTAATTTTTCTATTTACCCTTCCTTTCTCTCTCCCTCTCTCCCTCTCCCCCTCCCTCCCTCCCTTCCCTCTTTCCTTCCATAGGTGGATCTGTGCTGGTTAGGTTTTACTGTCAAGTTGATACAACTTAGAATCACCTGAGAAGAGGGAAACTTAGTTGAGGGATTGCCTCCATTAGACTGGCTCATGGGCAAGTCTGTGGGGCACTGTCTGGATTAATGATTGATGTGGGAAGACCCGGCCCACTGTGTAGCCCACTGTGTAGCCCACAGCACCATTCCTTGGTAGGCATCCTGGGATGTATAGGAAAGCTAGCTGGACATAGAGGTCAGTGAGCAAGCCAGTAAGTAGCTTCCTTCCATGGTTCCCACCTCTAGGCTCCTGCCTTGAGTTCCTGGTCTGACTTCCCTCAGTGATGGATTATACCTGGAAGTGTAAGCTGAAGTGAAGAGCCCTTCCCTCCATCAGCTTACTTTTGACCATTGTTTTATCATAGCAGCAGCTTGGAATCTAGTGGGGCAAGCCACACATTAGCCAGACCTGGATGCAGCCCATGTGACAAACTCTCACAAGGGCTGTGGAAATGGAAAGCAGGTGTGGTGTACAGGTTCTGCTGGCAGGTGGTAATATGTGATGCTCTCTCAGATGCCGCTGGCAGAGCAAGGTCTGAACCCTGCTGCAAGCTGCAAGATCCCATGCTTTGTTTCTGCTCATCAAGCCCCAGCTTCCTTCCTTGGCTTGAACTCCTCGCTGGGCTTGCTCATCTTCTACTTCCCTGTCACAGTAGCTACCATGGCCGAGGGACCATTAGGATGGGCCTTGGGACCACCAGTTTGTCCTCAGCATTTCAGGGTTCTGGTAGGCTCCAGCTCCACCTGCACACTGATTAACTGGCTCCAACTAACTGTATTTGGTATGTCCACATCTGCCTCCTTTCTCTGCTTCCTCTGCCAGCTTCCTAGGTTCCCCTCAGATCCTTTGCTCTCCCCCAGGCCATCCTGTCATGCCCTGTTTCAGGAGACTGGGTTCTTCCAATTCTCTGTCAAACTCTCCCTCCTCAAGGAATGGTGTTTAAGGCGCAGCTCGGGGAACCATGGAAACAGTAAATAAACACACAGGGGAAAATATATAGCCTCAACACTACAAATGATCAAGTCTTAATGATGAACAAAGCTCTTGGTGAAGTGATCGCACAATTATGTATCCACAAGGCAGAGTATCTTATAGGCATATAAAATCAGAATCATGAAGAACATGTCGTAACTTGGGGTATGCTTATGGCAAAATGAAAAGGCAGAACTCTTTACTTTGCTGCCTCTGGGCTTCGAGCAGCCTTTGGTATGTCTGGAACTCTTAACACTGTCCCTTCTAGCTTTATTCTTTCCCAATACTTTGTATGGTCCAGTCTTCCTCGGCTTATTTATGGGTTTGAACCTGCCCTACCTAACCCCCGATGCACTTGGAAGACCCACTCTTGTCCTCCTGACCCCCATCAACCCTGTGACTTGTTAAGCTTCGACCTCTCATCTGTCAGTCCAGGACAGAAGACCCATATGCTCCTGTGTCCTCTGGCTTTTTGGAGCCTGACCTTGACGGGGAGCTGAAATAATCAATCAGCCACCATGTGACCCATGCAGAGGGTGAGGGCACGATGGATGTTATAGAGTTAAAACACCAGAATGTCTGGGCCTTGGCCACGTGTGAGGGGAGCAGGATTTTTAATCTTTTCATTATCTTGTGTTATGTTTTGAACATGACTATTATCATATTTAAAAAGTGGCTTAAGAAATTCTTGTTTTACAAATGACCTAGTTTCTCCAACTAATGAGTGGAAGTCATAAAGGAGAAGCTAGTGTAGGCAGCAGGGAGTCAGAGAACTCAGTTCAGGTGCACTGGAGGCCGAACCCCCTCCCCCCAGAGTAAGAAGACGTTTCTGAACAACTCAGTAAAATTGAATATGGTCTGATGGGGGATTGGAATAAAGGAAGCGGTATTAATTGGGTTAGTGGGAATTGCAAATGATACTTATAGTTTATTTTAAAAGTTTTTAAAGAGGGACTGGGGAGATGGCTCAGTCAGTAAAATTCTTACTAAGAAAGCAGGGGACCTGAGTTCATATCCACAGTGCACATAAAAAGCTAGGCATGGCAGGATGTGCCTGTAATCCCAGTGCTGTGGAGGCAGAGACAGAAAGATCCCTGGAACTCACTGGCCAGCTAGCCTAGCCTAAGTCATGAACTCCAGGTTCAGTGAACAATTCTGTCTCAAAAGCTAAGGTGGAGAGCAGCCAGGGAAGATACCCAGTGTTGACCTCGGTCCTCTGCACATCCATGGACAAGTTCACACACCCATGCAAACACCTCCCCTCCATGTCCTTAGCAGAGACGTGTCCTAAAGTTTCTATGGGTGGAATGAGGTGGCGATGGTGTTTATTTTTAAAAATAGTCATCAGGAGCTGATGAAACAGCTCAGTGGGCATGACGCTTGCCACACAAACCCCACAACCTGAGTCCAATTCCCAGAACCTATGTAAAGGTGGAAGGACGGACCCATTCCCGGAAGTTGTCCCCTGACCTAGACAAACACACATAGTGCATAATACATTCCTCCCTCCCACTGTTAATGAAAGTAAAATGAGAGCTTTGTAAATACACAGCAAAAGCAAAAAGCATGTGACAGTGGGAAATGAAGCAAGCCAAGGATGGCGAGGTATCGGAGAGAGGAGGGGCCATGCATGGATCTCGGGGCTTTACCTAGTGGTCTGTCTTCGTTTTTTGAAGATATTTGAGACTTTTATGTTAAAAGTTAAAGGGGTGTGGGGTGTGGAGAGGTGGTGCAGTGGTTAAGAGTGGTTTGATTCCCAGCATCCACATGGCAACTGACAGCCATCTGTAACTCCAATTCCATCTGTAACCCCTCTGGCCTCCAAGGGCATGGCATGCAGTTGTACACAAACATAAATCCAGGCAAAATCCTCGTCTTAGTTACTGTTCTATTGCTGTGAAGAGATACCTCGACTAAGGCAACTTATAAAAGAAAGCATTTAATTCAGAGCTTGCTTACAGTTTTAGAGGGTGAATCCATGACCACCATGGTGGGGAGCATGGCAGGCAGGCATGTAGGCTTGGCTCCAGAGCTGAGTGGTTACATCCTGATGTGCAAGTTGGAGGCAGAGAGGAGAGAGAGATAGAGATAGATAGATAGATAGATAGATAGATAGATAGATAGATAGATAGAGAGAGAGAGAGAGAGAGAGAGAGAGAGAGAGACTGGGCTTAGAATGGGCTTTTGAAGCCTCAAAGCCTACCCTTAGCGACATGCCTCCTCCAACAAGGCCACACCTCCTAATCCTTCCAGAAACAGTTCTACCAACTAAGGACCAAGCATTCAGATATATGAGCTATGGGGGCCATTCTCATTCAAACCATCACAAAGCTCATGCACATAAAATAAAAATAAATAAATCCTTAAATTAAAAGACTATTGAGATTGCCAATGATCTAACACTTTGCTTTACTTTTCAGAGTGACCGGCTCCTCATCAGAGGCGGACGCATCATCAACGATGACCAGTCCTTCTATGCTGACGTCTACCTGGAAGATGGACTCATAAAGTGGGTTGGCCGGAACAGGCCTTTTAAGAACTCAGTCCCTCTAGGCTCCCTGTGGAAGGCTGATGTTCTGCCCCTGAATCAGTCTCCTGTGTTTCTGCATGTCAGGCCTATAGGGCGGGAGGTCAAACTGGGTGCTGTGTGAGCTGGCATGCATGGAGGCCCTGCACATACCCTGTTTTCTGCTCCTTAGATGCTCATCCCTCAGGTGTCTGTCACAGATGTTCATCTTTTGTTACCATGGGAGTAGCAACTTGCCCACAGTGTAGCCACCCATAGCATCTGCCTGAATCATCAGTTCTGTCTCCTACCTGCCGGTTCCTGGGACTGGGCTGAGGGTACCAGAAAGGAAGAGGACTGTTGCCGTCCACACCAGAAAAGCCTCCTGGCATTGGAGTTTCCCCTGATGTCCCTGTGGTTTTCTCTTCTGCCCTATTCATCACAACCCAAGGATAAGATCAGCTCTAGGTTACTGTATCAAAATGTCATAGACTGAGTGACTGGAAAGACAGAGATCTATTTCTCCTGGTTCTGGAGGGTGGAGGTCCTGAACCAAGGTGCCATCAGTGTTTGATTTTGGCCAGAGCCTCTGTCACTGGCTCTAGATGGCCGCCTTTTATTTATTTTTATTATTATCTTTTTTTCTGTGTCCACAGTTGTTCTGGTAGGATACTGGTCCTTATAGACTAGGAATTCACCCTTGGGACTTCATTTAAACCTCATTATATCCTTAACAGCCATGACAGGTGTAGAGTGGGAAGTGGCTGGGCTTCATCATGAATTTGGAGGGACCCATTCAGTCCATGACAGCAGATGGTCACATCTCTGTCTCTGTGGCCGTGACAGAGCATTGCTGCTCTCTACCTTTGATATGGGGTGGCCTGGGTTTCCTACCCAACTCTTCCCTTGGGGTTTGGATGAGGGGAGAGAGAGGAGAGGAGAAGGACCACCCTGGGCATCTGGTTCAGGAGCAAAGGGGAGGAGAAGATGGGAAAGGTGAGTATTAGGTTGGAAGGGGCCTTGTCAGTAGGACCAGCCTGGGGCCATCTGTGCTTTAGGAGGAGGAAGAGGATGGGAGGAGGAGGCTGGGGTTGCTGGGGTGCATTAGAAGAGACCACATATGCAAAGCCCAATGAAGAGCAGGGCTCAGGAGTGTGGGCTGGCTCCTGCCTCCCTTCTTCCCAGTCCTAGGAAACTACAGAGCTGGTAGGGAGGTAAGAATGGGCCCCACCATGAGTGCTTCCTAGGCACCTTGGAAAGGTGCTGAGCCACATCTGTGGATGCTCAGGTGCAGGGCAGTGCAGGACCCATGTTGGTCTCACCGGATTGTGCTGCCTCTATGTGTATGGGGGGGGGGGGGGGGCATATTTAGATCATTGCCCTCCCATTTTGAAAGCATACCGAGTGCTAAGTGAGATGATCCATATGGCATGAACAGAAAATTCAGCTCTGCAGAAGGGTCCCAGTGCTCAGTAGGGCCACTTCTGGCCTTAATGAGCCACATATCTTCCTGAGCCCCCTTTAGTTTCCACAGGATCCCAAGTGTTTGGAGGAGAGACTACAAGCTCAGGTGGGAACTGTGTAAGGGAGATGGACAGCACTCATAACAGCTGTCACAGTTAGGTTTTGGATGTCCCCTTGATAGAACTCCTCACACTCCACTCCACTCCTTCTAGCTGTGGTGCAGCCCTTGTGTGATGCCAGGTTCCTCAGAAGAACCCAGCTGTTACAGTCATTCTGTGGGACCTGCATATCTGGCCCATCCTAACTCTGTCCATTCTTACCCGAGAGGTCTGAGGACTGAGGCTTCTGTGTTCTACCTGGGTTGGGAGCTCACTGGGGCTGGCACTATGGTCACCATGGCAACACTCTCCTCTCCATTACTGACGTCTTTGTCTAACTTAGAAAAGTCCAGGGGAGTTTGGAGCATCTGGATTTGGCTTTTCAAGTAAATTTGCTGTCACCTTGATTTAGTGACATTATTGAAGTAATGACTTTGGGAACTGCTGAGCCCCCATCCTGGTCTGGTGGAGTCTGTCCCTGGGTGTCTTGACATCTTCACGGGAGCCAGGCTGCTAGTTACTGTGATTGTCCCTCCCAGGCCCGTTGTGAGGTTCCCTCCTGGGAGACGATTCTAAATCTCAGTAGGGACCAGATTGCTGACCAACAGAGCATGCTTAGTTATGTTGGCCTAACCTCTGGGAAGCTAGGAGCCCCTCTGGTGGTTATAGCTTGGCACCAGCTTTGCCCGGGAGCCCTGGGAGCGTTTCTGCTTGCTTAAAACTGTGCTCTGATTTCTTGACTAAGGTGAGGGAGCTATGCCCAGTTTGGGTAATGCCGTCCCACAGCCTGGAGCTGCAACACACAAATTGATTTGTTCAAGCTAGAGTCTCACCCAGATCAGGGCATGGCAGGGCAGGTCCCTGTGGAAAGGCTTCTTTTGGTTATAGATAATATCTTTGTCCTGTGTCTTCACAGGCATATTCCTACTGTGTACTCCATTGTCCTACTTTTAATAAAGTATTGTATTGTATTTTTGAGATTATAATAAAATTACATTTTCCCTTTCCCCCTCCAAACCCTCTGATATACCCCTCCTTAATTGCTTTCAAATTCATTGCCTCTTTTTTCATAAATTGTTATTACATGTGAATATATATATTTATATACATATATATTCCCAAATATAACCTGCTTAGTCCATATAATGTTGCTTGTATGTATGTTTCAGGGCTGGCCATTTGGTATTTGATAACCAGTTGGTGTACATTTCCCTGGGGAACACTATTTCTCCTGTCTTAGCATTCCTCAGGTGCCTGTAGTTCTCTGTGTAGGGATGAGTCCTCATGGACTTTTCTCTGTCCCTCTTTGGCACATTAATTGTTGTTGTCCTTGCTCAGCTCATCTTTGGGCAGTCATGTCGGTGACACTATGATGTCGTGCTTTGACGTTGCTAGGGGACACAATCTCAGGACAAACTCCCTGGTCCTCTGGCTCTTGCACTCTTTACACCCCTCTTCGGCAGTGTTTCCTGAGCCTTGGGCAGGGGAGTGCTTTGTACATGCATCCACTGGCACTGGGCTCCACAGCTCTGCGTTTTGATTGGTTGTGGTTCTGTTAGGCAGAGACATTTCTCAAATGAGGGTTGAGGGGTTGAGGACGACACTTACCTGTGGGTATAAGGACAAAGGTTTAGATTGCTTTTAGGGATTATGCTGGTTTAGTAGTGATTTGAGGTTCTCCTCCAAGATCCATGGCTTCACTAGTTCTGGGTTGTTGGCTAGATTTTCATTTCCAGACATGGTTTCTCTCCTTTGAGCAGGTTTTTTTCTTTCTTTTTTTTTTCTTTTTGGTTTTTGAGACAGGGTTTCTCTGTGTAGCTTTGTGTCTTTCCTGGAACTCACTCTGTAGACCAGGCTGGCCTCGAACTCACAGAGATCCACCTGGCTCTGCCTCCCGAGTGCAGGGGTTAAAGGCATGTGCCACCACCACCCGGCTTTTTGAGCAGTTCTTAAGTCTAATTAGAGAGCTATTGGTTACCACAGAGGTATGCACACCACTACTGATCATTGAGATAGGGTTAGGATGCCATGCTGATCACTGATATAGTCCATGGCGTCACAGCTGTGTAGGGCTGTTGGTTACCTTCCTCCTGATGTCTTTTTATGTGAACACTAGTACTATTGGATTAGGGCTCACCCTAGAGACCTATTTTACCTCTGTGAAGACCCTGTCCCTATTACAGTCATGTTCTGGGTTGCTGGGAATTAAAGTTTCAATGTAAGGGGGGGGAGACACATTTCAGTACCTAACAGTGTCTGTGAAATCTTGTGGGACTGATAGGTCCTATCACTGCCTCACTCAGCGGCTCTTCTCTGTGTCATCTGGGGAACTGTCAGAAATACATAACGATCCCTAGGGCTGGCCTCTTTGTGGGGAGGCTGGTTTCTCCTCAGCTCTGCCATCTCCCCTCCTGGAGTCTTCTAGAAAGCCTGGCCAAGTGACCAGCCCTCCTGTACTTCTGGATTTGTACTCTGCTGAAATCAAATGTTAGACAGTGGACTCTGAGCCCTGGAGAGTGCTGTGCCTGAGTACTTCTCCTCAGCCCAGTGCCCTGTGTCAGCCTGGGTGGGAAACATGTCCTTAGAGAAGCTGACGTTGTCCAGTTGGCTACCATGCTTGGTTTTCTTTTAAAAACCAAAAGATTTCTCTATTATTTGCTTCTAGACAAATAGGAGAGAACCTGATTGTTCCTGGTGGAGTGAAGACCATTGAGGCCAATGGACGAATGGTCATTCCAGGGGGCATCGATGTCAACACTTACCTGCAGAAGCCCTTCCAGGGCATGACCTCAGCTGATGACTTCTTCCAGGGCACTAAAGCAGCACTGGCGGGTGGAACCACAATGATCAGTGAGTGGCACTTTCCCTGGCCTTAGGGATATGGGCTGTGAGCTCTCCTCTCACCATGAATACACACTGGTGTTTGGTGCACCAAGCCTTGTACTCAGGGTTCCGTGAAACTCCTCATCACACCCTGAGACAATAGATATAGGTCACTGAGGTGTGTGTCTCTTGTCTAGCATAAAAGGAGTTCAGACACATGGGCATTAAACCTTTAAAAGTTACTTTACTGCGTATCAAGGTGAAAGTGTTACCCATGTGTAGTCAGGTGGGGTGTTTGCAGGTTCTAGGCCTCTTATTAAAAAAATTGAAACAAAAGCTCTCACAGGTTTGCAAAAGTAGCAAAGACATGTTATTCAAAGCAGAGCTAGAGAACAGGTCAGAATACACTGCAGGAGACATGAGGAAGCCACCCAAGGGCCCTGTTATTGTTCAGGGCTTCTTTTTATGGGGGTCCAAAGAGTTTTCTTACTAAGGGCCATAGTGAGGGTGAGTCTATTTTGATTGATAGATTAGGTCACACATTATTTTTCTACTGTACATATCCCTCCCCATAATGCATTTGATTCTAATCATATACACTCCCAATCATACACAGGCATAAGGTGGTAAATGGGAGATCCTCCCTAAAAGTTTCCTTTGAGAACATAGTTTGCCTTACTGTACATGCACCCCAAACCAGTTCAAGTTGGACAGGTCTTTCTGGCCACCTACCTGGGTATAAGGAGAGCGTGACTGAATAGAAGACTGATGGTTGTTATGGGGAGGAAAAGCCTATTCCATTGTTATGCTTGGTGTCTTTTTTGTTTGTTTGTTTTTCTGTTTTGTTTTGTTTTGTTTTTTCTGTGCAGTTTTTGGTGCCTGTCCTGGATCTCGCTCTGTAGACCAGGCTAGTCTTGAACTCACAGAGATCTGCCTGGCTAGAGAGTGCTGGGATTAAAGGCATGTTCCATCGCCGCCTGGCTGCTTGGTGTCTTTTTAAGGGGGGGGGGTACTCCCAATGCATGGCAGACCATTGCAGTCCCCCTGGCCCTGGGATCCCCTCTGGCCTCAGGCTCTGCTCTCTCTGCTTTGCTTTAATTTGGATCCTGAGGCTTTCTTTAAAAAGGCAAGAGTTGGTTACAATGTTCATTTGGTAAGCCCTTCAATCCCAGGCGTCTCATTTTCCAGCTTCCCCGCTGTACCTATCCCTGCATTGCATACAAGAGGCTCCGTAAGGCAACTGCTGGCAGAGTCGTATGTTATAACAATGGAACTCCTTGTTATAGTCAGAGACTCTATTCAGATTCCTAATGGTGGAGCCTGGTATCGGTAGCGATGGAGATTATAGTGGTGAAGGTGTCGATAGCGATGATGATAGTGATGATATCATTGGACACGATTTTGATGGTGATAATGATGATAATAGTGTTAGTAGTGGTGTTGGTATAAACAGACATAATGATGGGGTGATGGGGTGTTGATATTGGTGATGGTAGTGGTGATATTGATGTGGGCATGATTGTGATGATGATGGTAATGGTTATGGTTGTGGTGATGATGGTGATGATAGTTTTTAGTTACTTAGATTTTTTTCTATTTCTGTGCTAAAGCAGCGTGACCAAGGCATCTTATGAAAGAAAGAGTTAACTGGGCTTACAGTTACAGAGGGTCAGAGTCTTTGATGGCAGAGCAGAAACACCTGAGAGCTCACATCTTGATCCGCAAGCAGGGGGCAGAGAGCACACTGGAAACGGCATGAGTATTTTGAAGCCTCAAAGCCTGCCCCCCAGTAGCACACCTCCTCCAATGAGGCCACATCTCCTAATCCTCCCTAAACAGTTCTACCATCTGGAGACTGTGTATCCGGATACTCAAGTCTTATGCGGGACATCTCCTTCAAAGCACCACATTCCACTCCCTGGTCCCCAGAGGCTTGTGGCCATATCATAATGAAAAATGCATTTTGTTCAGCTTCAAAACTCCTCATAGTCTTTCACAGTCACAGTAATGTAAAAGTTCAGAGTTCAAAATCTCTTCTGATAGTCAAGGCAATCAATCTCTTAACTGTAATCCCCTGTAAAATAAAAAAGCAAATCACATACTTCCAACATACAATGGCACAGGATGTACATTACCATTCCAGAAGAGAGGAATGGGGCCATTGTGGGGAAATATTGGATCAATGCTAGACTGAAACCTAGCAGAGCAAACTCCAGTTCCTGTAGCTCTGTGTCTGATGTCAAAGGGCTTAGATGGCTCCACCCCTTCAGCTTTACTGACTGCAGCATACTCCCCTGTCTTGGGCTGGTTCCTTGGCAGATATTCTGTGGCTCAGGCATGCCAACATCTTGGGGTCTCTAATTCAGTGCAGGCTTTACTTCCATAGCTTCACATGATGGCCTCTCAGAGCTGCTGTGCAGGGACTATGCATGCCACACACATGACCTCAGTGGCTCTCCTTAACCTCAGAGGAAGATTCTACACCCCTTTACTCCTGTATCCTTCATGACTCAAGCCAGAACCACATGGAAGACACTGCTAAGTTTAGCTGCCAATTTGGGGTAAACCCTGGCCCCCTTGGATCACATTTGCAACAGTTTAGATTTGTTGTTGCTTTTAAAACCCATTAATCCTTTTCTTCTCTTGAGGTGAAAGCCCTCGCTGGATGGGGTCTAAGGCATCTCCCTTTATTTCAATTCAGATCGGGCTTCTCCCTGACTTCCTCATCTCTTTGAGTAGAGACCTTGGATCCAACATCAAATTTCCTGGTGCTCTCTTCACACTGCATATTTGTTTTTCTTTTTGCCCTACTTCCTCTTCTTCATTGTAGACTTGCCCAAGAGCGATTACTAATTACCACACAACAGAGTCAATATTAGAGTGATTACTAATGACCACACAACAGAGTCAATATTAGAGCGATTACTAATTACCACACAACAGAGTCAATATTAGACTGTCTTGAAATCTCTCCCACCAAGGAAATTCCTCTACTACTTTTCAATTTAGCTTTAGGAAAATTGGACACAGCAGATGATGGGCAGATACTTTGCCAAACTATCCCAGGAATGACCTCTAGCCTAGGAACTGTCCAAGTCCTCGCTCCTCTCTTGAGCTGGGCCTCCACACTGCTGTCAGCACTGCTGTCTCCTACACTCTATTAGGATGGTGCATTAAACTCTGCTTACAGTGTTCATTTGCTTTTCTAGTCCCAAGTCTCAGTCATCCACATTTCTCCAAATAGCGACAGTGTCAGATCTGTTACAGCAATCCCCCATGACCCGGTACCAGTTTCTGTCTCAGATACTTTTCTATTGGTGTGATAAAATATCACGACCAAGGCACGTTATAAAAGAAAGTGCTTAACTGGACTTACGGTTCCAGAGCGTTAGTGTCCTTGATGGCAGAGTGAAGGCATGATGGCAGGAATAGCCAAGAGCTTGAGTCTTGATTGCAAGCGGGAGGCAAAGAACACACTCGAAAAGGCAGGAGTTTCTTCAAACCACAAATCCTACCCCCAGTTACGTACCTCCTCCAGCAAGCCACACCCGCTTACTCTTCCTCAAAGAGCCACCAAATGGGTAGTAAGTATTCCAATGCCTGAGGTTTATGGAGGACATCTCATTGAAACCATGACAGTGGTGATGGTGGT
>CABHPH010145746.1:431-23860 GCA_902168325.1 Peromyscus nudipes | reverse complement strand
ATTAAGAACTAAACATGTACCAAGTGATGAGTTGGGATGCAGAGGACAGAAGAACATACTCTCTGCCCTCAAAGCACTAACAGTGGAATTGATTTAACAGTTTGTGCCACTGAAGTGTGTGTGTGAACTCTACAAATAAGTTTCCAGTCTTGAATTGTATTTTTCTTTGCCATCTTCTCTAAGAACAATCCATAAGACAGTTGGAACAATGTAATTCTTTGTTAGCCTACTTTATTTTATATTCAAACGTAACTAAGAATAACTTCATTAACCAGGCTGTTGCCTGTAATCTCACCACTCTGGAGGCAAAAGCAAGAGAATCATAAATGTAAGGGCCATCCTAGGCTACATTGTAGATGTAATTCTAAACAGTCTTATTAAATGAGAAACAGAGCCAAATGCAGAGTTAAAAGCCCAGAGATTGAGCAGCAGCCAAGAGCTAAGACCACCTTCTTACCCCTTGCTGTTGCTGTCATCCTTCCCCTGAGAAAAGAGACCTTCTTCCTGTGTCCTTCCTTTTTTATTGCCTTTCTGTTCTGCCTTCTCATTGGCTGTAAACCCAAACACATGACTTCCTCATCACTGCCTGTCTATACAGACCTCCAGGTCTCTATGGTTGGTACTGAGATTAAAGGCGCGTGTCACCAAACTGGCTGTGTCCTTGCACACACAGACTCTGCCTGCCATGTGATCGGGATTAAGGGCGTGGGCTACCACTGCCTGACTTCTGCTAAATGGCTTGCTCTTAGCTCTGATCCCCAGGCAACTTTATTAACATACAAATAAAATCACATTTCAGCACAAATAAAATATCACCATACTACATAGCAAAACCCTGTCTCCAAAAACCAGTTGCTAGGAATGTAGCTCAGTGACAGAGTGTTTTATGCTCAAGTTTCTGGGTTTGATTCCTTGCACCATCAAAAATTAAAAGGTTTATATAAGTATCTTCTTTAGAATCCTCATAGTCATTAGTGTCCATCAACTCAGGGGAGTTGATGTACTAATCATAGTTTTCAAATTAAAATAAGTACCTGTCTATTTTTCAAAGGAAGAGGGAGGAGAGAAGAAGTCATGTGATTGACCCTTAAACCAACCATTTCGGGCATACATCAAAGTCTGGAGAATGAAACTGTTGTAAAAGGATATTCCTGGTGTCACAAGATACTGAACAAAGTAAAAGTAAATAGCCAGGCAGTTTTACTGTTGCAAAAGGATGCACAATGGCCCACACCAGCTGAGCAGCACATGGTGGGGGGGGGGGGTCACTTGACCTGTGTCTCACTCCATTGGTGGCAGCTCAGCCTCACAATCTGACATGATTGGCTAAGTGATAATAGGTGGGCGGGGAAGGTTGCGATAGAGAGTTTTGTTTCAAGAAAGTCTGCCACCCTGGGTTTGGCAAACAGGTAAATTCACAAGAGTTTCACAAGACGGAGGAGTTTATAGAATGTTGGTCTATTGGTCTCTGATAAAAATGATTGCTTCTCAGAAAACATAATCCACACTCTTGGCAGTGTAAGACAAGCCTGGCTGTTGCCCAGGTTGTCTAGTGGTACTAGTGGTGTAGGATGTGTGTGTGTGTGTGTGTTATGGATACCAGGGATGCAGGGTAGAATTCTGCATATGCCATGGAAATGCTCCACCAGTGACCTACACTCCCAGCTCACCTTCAGTTAATTTTCTTCCATGTATTCCACATACATAAAAGGAATCTTACAAGAAAGTCAAAATAGCTTGCTTGCTGCAAGCCCTGGCTTCACAGACCCACACAACCATTAAGGCATGAAAAACTCAAGGTAAAAATAACTTTATGTCTGCTTTGCTTTGGGGTGCTGTGTAAAGAGAAAAGAGAACATTGAAATGCTCACATTACAAGCCAGCATCTCCTAACCTTTCAGGTTTGAAAGCCAAGGAGAAAATAAACTAATTGGTTTTCTCGAGCTAAGTCAGGTTTAATCATTTGTCAGATCCCTCAGATCAACTTCAAACGTTATTTTTAAGATCTCAGCTGGGCCTTGACCAGAATTATCTGGCTCACAGTCTCCTAATAACTGTTAGAAGCAAAAACAAACTGGTGACGCTGGAGGCCAAGTCCAAGGTTCCTTGTAGCTGGGTTTTCAATCCAACCAAAAAAGGAAGGAAGGTTTTCACAATGCTTCCTGAAGTATTCCTTAGGATTCAGGAAACTTCCTTAAGAGTCATGCTCATGCTTAAAATCCCAGTACTATACAAACTTGTGCTTGAGTTCCTGGGGCTTTGATACAGAATGTTAATCAGAACAGCCCCAACTTTCAATTGAAGTTGTCGAGAGCTGCAGTGAAGCAGTCAGAACAAACTGGGTGTCTGCTCTGTGTCTAGAACTACTGGTTAGAAGGACACTTCATGACACACCCCAAAACTCATGCTTTGCCTTTGGACACATTGGTTTGAATGATGGCACCTACCCATTTAACACACTTCAACATCCAAGTCAGTTCATGCTAGCCTAGTTCAGAGAAGGAAGAAATCACCATGAACAAGGGGAACCAAGAGCGTGGGGGGGAAATATAGATATAGATATAGATATAGATATATAGATATATAGATATATAGATATATATAGAGAGATAGATAGATATATATACTGTTTCTATTTTGGCTTCCTAGATAATTAATATTTATATTTTCTTCTCTCAAGTATTTTTGTGAAAACAAAATTGGAATCTCTACCCAGGATGTGGCTTATAGGGAATCATTTTGCATTTATCTCTAGCTCTTGCATATGACAATGCAAGAATAATAAAAGTCCCCTTCTTGTCCTTTATGTTTTTCTGCTGATTCCAAATCCCAGTATATGCATAAGATACTTAATAAGGCAGTGTTTGTTGATAAATGAAGGAAGTCTGGGCTGGGTCAGCTCTTAACTCTCCTCACTCAACATGAGTAAGTCACCAAGGTGAGGAAAGTATTTCATAGCCCGGATTTTTGTTTGGATGTGTTTGCAACTAGGAAGTTTAATTCCAGGACCTAGTTTTTTCACCACCTACTACAATACCTGCTTAACTTTTCTTAAATTTACATGCCAGCCCCAACTGTAATTACTTAGAGTCTCTCTTGTATTTTCCTTTATAAGTGAGATAGAAAGAACAGATAGGTAGTAAAGGGAAGGTAATATTTTTAAAGCAAGTTCCAGGCCCTGAGTAGCATTATCTCCCTAGGAGTCTGTGATAACCACCCCCAATATGAGTATTTTCCTTGTTGTAATTGTTGATCTACAACTTACCAAATCATTTGCCAAGAGTCACCATGGTAATGTGAGCCTGGCTCTGTATATGACTCCAGAACAGTCCACATTCTGCACTAAGAGGCCCCTGTGGCTTGGCCCTGTGTTCCTGACCACGGTCGTGTGTTTGTGTGTTTTTCTGCCTGAACTGCTGCATAGTTTATTCCAGTATCTTCAACCCAGTTGGAAGCCTGTTAGTTCTTTGTTCATTTACATTTCTGACTACATTTTCTAGCCGTTTCCTATCACCATTCCCAGCTTTCACCCTACTGTACTAGCCAGGACTCCCTTGATTGCATGAAACATAAACATCCCTCAAAATTGGCTCAAGCAATGGAGGGAAAAGATTGCCTCACAAAATGGAAATGTTCAAAAGTGGCTACCCTAGACCTATTTGTATCAAGACTCTAATGATGTCTAGTAATGTCTCACCGCTGTTCGTAGAGTAAAAGGTTCAAGCCCACGTCTGCGTTTGAAAACCCACCAAAACCTACCAGTCCCAGAGCTCAAAAACCCACCAATCCCTGAGTCCAAAAACCCACCAGTCCCTGAGCAGGAAATCCCGCCAATCCCTTGGCTTGCCTTAAAATCCCACCAATCCCCACCCTGGAAAACTGTGCCTCCAAGAAGGTCTACATAAAGCCTGCCTCCTGCTCAGTTCCTTGTTGCTTCTCGCCCAAGCAGAGGCAGCCACCCTCTTGTGTCTCTCCCAATAAATCTCCCGTGTGAGGTTTGTTGTGCAGTGTGACTTTGCTAGGCTCCTAACGGCCAGGATACTTTTCCTTTCAGAGCTATCAAACTTGGATAGGGGAAGCCTCTCCCTTCAAAACTACGTCATGTGCACTGGGGAAACCTTCCCCTCAGAGCTCTAAGACACTGTTCACACCTCTGCTTCCCTTTACAGTACTTGGCTGGGCAGGAGGTTTTGTGTACGTGGTTAACTTGATACTGAGTATTCTGTGGAGGAGTCCTACTTCCTTCTTTGTGTCAGTAACCCAGATTTGTGTTTCTTTGTTCTGGTTTAGGGGTGTGCTTGGCCACAAACTAAACACTTTCGTTGTTCTCGGTTGTGTTTTTGTTTTTGAGGTGGGGTCTCTTACTGTCTGAGGCCAACTTCAAGGGTGACCTTGAACTTCTGTTCCTGTTGCTTCCATCTGTAGAATGCTGAGGGCAACAAGCCTGTGTACCTCCACCGTGGATTATGTGGTACTAAGGATGGAACCCAGGGCCTCCTGCATGCTGAGCTGGTACTCTACCAACTGAACTGTACCCCCACTCCCAAACCAAACACTTGAAAAGAACAATGATGTTCTGTTTAGCCAGGTCAGCTTCTGGAACCATCTGGAACCCTCATCCAGAGCCCTGCATCAAGAGTGGAGGGACTTCTGGGAGGAGCTGGGTTTGGAAAAGCCCATCTGCTGTGACCAAGCCCTGTTCTGTCCTTGGTGTCCTGTAGGCACAAGCAGCCTTCAGGTTTCAGTAACCTGTGCAAGGACTTGGTCCCCAGGTCTGTAACAGGAAGTAGGGTACAGAGAGACTTTGTAAAGTGTTACAAACTGGATACATTTCAGTTAAGAGCAAGTGGCTCCTCCCAGTTTGCAACACCACACTTCCCAGCATCAAAGTTTAACAGATTGCTGAACATAAGCATTTGAATAGCATGTCTAATGATTGATGACCTCAAATTATCTCTGAAAAGATGGATAATCACATAACAATATATTAAGTTAGGCAGTTTTTTAAAGGTTTGGGGGGTTGGGTTTGGGTTTTGGTAATACGGAGCCTCCAGCATAGTGCCCTTTACATGCTATGCAAACTCTACCACTGAACTATCTCCCTACCTCAGAAGATTTTTCTTCACTATAGTTATTTTTAAAGTCAGTAAAATATTTTTCTTCTATAGTATTTTTTTTCTAACCTTTTATGCAGGAGAAAAATGAAGAAAGATGAAAATTAAATGATTTATAATCATCACCAGTATCAGGGTCAACGATTCCATACGTATTTTTTATTCTGGGCTAGTAAAATGGCTCAATGGTTAGAGACACTTCCTGCCAAACTGGAAATTTACCTTGAGGTCTGTATTGTCTGTTCAAAGATATCTGAAGCTCATTTGGAATTTGCTGCCATCTGTAACCCCAGTGTAAAGGAGCTCAAATTGCCAGATTGTACCACAATTTTAACTATAGAATTTTTATATGTTTATATATATAAATGTATTCATCTATCTATCTCTATGTCTATGTCTATCTCTGTCTGGATCTCTATCTAATGTTACAGATGAAACCCAGCACATTCCTTGCACATGCTAGGAAAATTTATAAAAGCATATAAAAGAATGTTTCATAGTAAATTCTGAACTGGGGCTATAGCTCAACAGTAGAGTACTTGCCTATCATGTGTGAGGCCCTATGTGCAATCTTCAGTACAGCAAAAATAAATAAAATATAATAAAGTAGTCTCAAAAATATTTTTAATTTTTAAGTAGAAAGAATCAAACAGAACTAATTTTTAGGGGAAAAAAAATACTCTCCTGGTTAGAAAACTACAGTAAGTCAGACTTATTTTACAAGGAGTCATCTGTGTTGGGAAAAAAGAATCATTTTCTAGTTCAGTGACTTAATGCTGTACTTTAAAAGGATATGCTCCTTGAGGAACAAATCAGTTTAAAAATACTCTTCATGAAAAGTTTCATAAAGATGATAAAAATCTTCATTTTACAGCTACTTCTTAAACGCCTCAATAACCATTTACATTTCAACGTTGAATCGTTAAAAAGCCAAAAGTGGGTTCTGGGTAAGACAGCACTCACAGCATTTGATGGACAGGGGCATCTTTTTTGAGAGTTCCTTCATCTCTGTAGGACATCCCTACACAGCTAAAGTGGTAAGACACAATGCGAGCGGAAGCTCTTTAGCTCCCCACCCCCGAATCACTGTCTAAGCAGAAGGCTGGCCTGCCCCCCACCCCAGACTCCCACTCTTCACCTTCTTAATCTTTCAACAGGAATGCCAATCCTCCTCCAGTTCTGTGCTTTTTAAAGTATAGGCTTCTGCACTTAACTGCACAGCTCCACCAAGCCTCCACAGGGAGTGTCACTACATGCTGTTCAATGTCTTTCTGAAGATGGGCCCAGGAGACACCCTCTTAACAGAGGACCAGAGATGGGCAATTCCAGCATCCCTTGGGATCCTGTAAAATCCTTACCCCAAATGAAAAGCCATGCAGTTGATACCTTGCAGAACCACTCTAACCCAACTCTGTTGGCACTGTGGCATGCCACTTTACTAATGGTTAGAATAAAAACAGTCCCCAGGAACTGCCTCCTACAAAAGAATGGTTTGGAAGGACATCAGTGAAGTTTCTTTCTTGTATCTGCACTAGAAAAGTCAGTGTTGCTTCCAATAGTGAGAATGTTTCTTACAGACAGTGCAAGACTCACGTCTAATCATGCACCCTCTTTGAACTGACTGATTCCAGGTGAAGCCAATTGTTCAGTCTGTTTCTGCTTCATATTTTCTGTCTAAGCCCACTGGACACGTTTCTTTCACCCTGGGTTAGTCAGCTTTCTGCTTTTGTAACAAAACACCTGAGATAATCAGCTTAAAAAGTTGAAAGGTTGTTGGGCATGGTAATCCAGGCACTTTAGAGGCTGGGACAGAAGGATTCCCAGAAGTTTCAGGACAGCTAGACGCTGTCTTACCCCTGCCCCCACCCCACATACTATACATAGAAGGGAATGGTTGCTTTGGGCTCACACTTTGTAGGTTTCAGTCCACAGTTGATTGGTCCCATCTCTTGGCCTTTTGCTAAGATTTGCTAAGGCAGATCTTCAAGGTGGGAATATGTAGTACAGGATTGATGGCAGCTGAGAAGCAGAATAAACACAGGGAAATACTGGATCCCATTAAACAGGCTCCCTCTTACTAGGCTCCACCCCTTAAAGGTTACACTACCTTCCAATAGGAGCACAGGTTGAGGACAACCCTTGAACACATAGGCCCTTGAGGGGTATTTACCCAAGCCATGGCACACCTCACATTTGCCTTTTGTTCATTACCTTACCTTTTTAAAAACAATCTCATTAAGTCCCTTTAGGAAAGAGATGGATATAAATAAAGTTCCATGTAAGCAACAATTTTTCTGTACATAAAGCTTGTTAGGTCCATAAGAGGGGGGCGGTGTGTGTGTGCCGTATGTATATATAAAGGCCGGAGGTTTCTCTCCACCATCTCTCTTTGAGGCAGGGTCTCTTACTGAATCTGGAGTTCACTGATCAGCTAGACTGGCTGGCCAGCGAGTCCTGGGGATCCTGAGTCTCCACAGCTCCAGTGCTAGCCTGGCCGGAGCATGCTGCCACATTAGACTCTTTTCTGCGTGTCTTCAGGGGATTAGAGTCAGACAGCTGTGCTTGTATGGCAAGCACTCTACCAACTGAGCCATCTCCCCAGTCCTAAGAGAGACTTTAAGGGTTTAAAGTTGTTCTTCTTAACACCTGTAAGGAAAGAATTAAGACAGTAGGTTTTCCACAGAGATTTTAGATTGGAGGCTTTTTCTTAGTTTATAAATGTAATGTTTTGGCAATGCAGGTACATTTAAAACACCAATGTTTCACATTATCCCTTTGTCTTTGAATAAGAACAGAATTTCTTTACATGTATCAGATACATCTGTAATTTATATATCGATACCTATTTAATAAATTCCATTTTAGAATGATTTCTGTGATTGATTTAACATTAATGACTTTCTTACCCCCAGGGGAAAAAACCTGGAATGACTCATAATGATATATTATCAGATAAAGCTAAAAGGGAAAAAAAAGCTAAGGATAAAATATTGAACTTCATGCAGGCATCAAATTTAGTAGTTTTTGGTCAAAGTGCTTGAGAATAAATGATTATGAGTGCTCAGCCCTAAATGGAACATCTTTATCAATCCTCCCACCCCTGGCAAGGCTCAGGGAACATCCCAGAAGAGGAGGCGGGGAAGATGTAAGGGCTGGAGGGTGGGGAGGAAGCTATGAAATGCTGCTTTCTGAACATGGTGTGGCCATGGCACTCACGAATGCACAGCAGCTGTGGTTAGCTATGAAGACTTCCACGAAGGGTCAACCAGCCAACATCCCAGCACCGATCAGGCAGGAAGGCCTGAGGCACCTCCCCTGACTCAGGCGCTGGTGGCAGGTGATAGCTGCTGAAAGGAGGAAAAACATTCTCTGGGGTATGACTACTGACAGGGTACCCATGTACCAGGAGACGGCCCCACACCCGTGCATATATGAGCAGCACTAAATGGCTATTAAAAAACTGGAGGACATGAAACTGGGAGGTGGGTGTAGAGGGTTGGAATGGGGTGGGTTATGATCACAGTTCATCATTTACACATAAGCAAGTCTCAAAGAATAAAAAAGCTGCAACTGGGTGGTGGTGGAGCACACCTTTGTCCCAGCACTCAGGAGGCAGAGGCAGGCAGATCCTTGTGAGTTTAAGGCCAGCCTGGTCTACAGAGTGAGTTCTCCGGCAGCCAGGACTACACACAGGAAGCCTATCTCAAGAAACCAAAAAAGAAAAAGAAGAAAATTAAAAAAAAATAAATAAATAAAGCTTCAGTTCCGAATATCAAAAACTATGAGGGAAACAAAACAAGTTTCAAAGATTTCAATTCCTGATTATAGAAGAAAATTCTATTGTTATTATTCCTGTAAGACCACAGAACTTTAAAGTTTTGGAAGTTACTTTGTGGGACTGGACAGAGGTCTCTGGTTCAGGGAACTTGCTGTTTTTGCAGAGCATCAGAGTTTGGTTCCTAGCACTCCTCGGGCAGCTTGTAACCTGTAACTTCAGCTCCAGAGGGTCGTATGTCCTCTTCTGACCTCCGTGGGGGACCGGCACACATATAACAGACGCAGACACATATTCACAGAAGTAAAAGTCAAAATAAATCTTTAAAAATTAATTTAAGTGGAAGGATATTCTTGGGTCATGTTTCAGTGTGTTGTGTTTTTACAGGTTTGTTTTGTCATATTTCATATATGCTGGAATTAGGAAACGTCTACACCAAAAGCTGTACTTACATTACATTCATATGAAATAGCTGAATGCCACTCTAACCAGCATTTCTCATTTTTGCAGTATACTCCTGATCACGTGGCTGGGCCCGGAGCAGACATCGACCCCACACAAATAACCTTTCCTGGGTGTGCTTGTGTCAAAACTCCATGTCTCCCTGGCACTTGCTCCTGTCTCCGCCATGAGAACAACTATGATGACAATCTGTGCCTCAGAGACATAGGATTGGAAGCAAAGTATGCCAAACCAGTTTTCGAATGCAATGTCCTCTGCCATTGCGGTGAACACTGTAGAAACAGGGTGGTCCAGAATGGTCTGCAGTTCTGTCTCCAGGTGTTCCAAACAGACAAAAAGGGCTGGGGACTTCAGACCTTGGAACCTATACCCAAGGGAAGATTTGTCTGTGAGTATGCTGGGGAGATTTTAGGGTTCTCTGAAGTACAGAGAAGAATTCACCTACAAACAACACATGACCCGAATTACATCATCGCCATCAGGGAGCACATTTATAATGGACAGGTCATGGAAACTTTTGTTGACCCTACCTACATAGGAAATATTGGGAGATTCCTGAATCATTCTTGCGAACCAAACCTGTTGATGATTCCTGTCCGAATTGACTCAATGGTACCTAAGCTGGCACTTTTTGCAGCCAGAGATATTTTGCCAGGAGAAGAACTCTCTTATGACTATTCAGGAAGATTCCTTAATCGAATAAGCAGTGAAGACAAAGAAAGGATAGATCATGAACAACTGAGAAAGCCACAACTAAGAAAGCCTTGTTACTGTGGCACCCCATCATGTGCCACCTTCCTGCCCTATGACAGTTCACTATACCGCCCCTTAGGAAAACCAGACACCAGTTAGGAAGGGAGGTCCTGCCTGCCAGCATCTCTGTGAACATAAACCAGAGGGAATCAAGCTTTAAGTGACCATCTGCATCCTGCTTCCTCTCTGGCAAACAACCTACCCTCAAGGGAAGTGTACCTTGTATTCAGCATCTTGCTCATCCCTGTAAAAAGACCAGGAGTTGCCAAGCCCTGCCTCTGCCAGGCTGCCTAAATTCAACTCAAGAATGTGGCCCAGACTGTAAAATGTCCAGCTGTAGCCTTTCTCCAGAATACTTGCTTTTATAGTTAGATGTGGGTAAATGACTATGTTCAAACTAGCAGGATACAAGTGAAAATAATGAATCATTCAGTGTCATCCTTGTATTTCTTCTTAGAAACCAGAATGTATATTTGATGGCTGAAGTTGGAGTAGCCATCCAAAATCCAAGATGACCCTGGGAAAGGGTCATACAGAGCAAATCAGCAAGCTGCCTGTAACTATAGAAAGTGCTGCTAGTCCTGACCTGTACTTGTAGGTGAGACCTACGATAGCAAGGCACCATTGCCTTGCATTTGAGTAAACCTGATGATTCGAGAAGACGTCAGCCTTGCTTTCTAGCCAGTTTTTTTTTCAGTAATAAAGCTGATTTTTTATGTCTATATGACTCCTGATTTTATTTATTGTTTCTAAACATGAATTAAGGAGGAAGGATGTTATCACCTGCTAAAACCTAATAACTAACAATTATGAAGTACAACCATGAGAATGATTTCCATTTATAATGAGGTCAGAAAATGAAGCCTCTTATAAAGTTTTGACTACACTCTTGGCTGTGTCCCAGAGCTTATGAAGTTAGGTTTCAAAACCTCAAACAACCTCACTCCTTCATTTATTAATAACATAAAAATAACCCTGTCAACACCATAGAAGCAGATGGGAGTTGAATAACTCCATTTAAACTTCTGAAAGAACAAAGGCCTCTGACTGCCTTCCTTAAAACAGGCTGTTATAAAAACATAGTTAACTACAGTCTAGGGAATATAACTCAATGGTGGAGCACATGCCTACCATGCAGAGGCTCCTGGTTCCAGCCAATGTACCACAAGATAAATAAGACAGCTGTTTTTTTTTTTTTTTTTTTTTTTGGTTTTGGTTTTTCAAGACAGGGTTTCTCTGTGTAGCTTTGCGCCTTTCCTGGAGCTCACTTGGTAGCCCAGGCTGGCCTCGAACTCACAGAGATCCGCCTGCCTCTGCCTCCCGAGTGCTGGGATTAAAGGCATGCGCCACCAACACCCGGCTGACAACTGTTTTAATAATCAGGTTCATTCTATATATATTCTGTAGAAATTAAATACCTTAAAAGGCAATTATTCAATCATGTATATTATTAGTAAGAAGAAATTGATTTCTGTAGTACATATAAATCATACTACAGGGAGGCTTTGTGCTTTAAAAAGATTTATATTATTTATAACACCCTATTCCAGTGTAAAACCTAGGTATGTTAGTTGTCCATCAGAAATAAAGGAACTGTCTGGGAACTACCTCAGTAAAGGTGCTATGAGCATATCAGAGTTTGTGTTTTCATAGCATCAGAAATTACTCCCTTAGAAACAAGATAGTAGATGATAATAAAATGTCCCAAGTTACAAGGGTACAATGTCAAAATTTTCCTCCCTGCCAACTCTTCTGTTCCTTTGATTCCTCTGAAATCTCTGACTTGCTTTTTGTAAGTCAGCTTGTATGTCTCACTCCAAAATGGCTCTTTTCCTTATACTGCTGATAAAGGACCCAAGCTACAGGAGAAACGAGAAGGAAATCCCTGGGAGAAAATGTTGGACTCACTGTTCGTTGAGATGCCCTTTGCTGCTTTTCACTCACCCTCTATTGAAATTTTCCATCTTGATTCAGGGATATTCAGAAGGCAGTCTGTTTGAAGACACATCAGCACCTACCACCTTGGTATTTCAGCCACAGAGAAAACTGAATACAATGAGACACTTGAGATTTGTGTGTGTGTGTCCTTTGTCTTAGTTACTTTTCTATTATTGTGATAAAACACCATGACTAAGGTAACTCATAAAAGAAAGTGTTTAATAGAGCTTATGATTCCAATGAGAGTCCATAATGGCAAAGGCATGCCAGCAGAAACAGCTGAGAGCTCACATCTTGATTACACAAGCACAAGACAGAACTAACTGAGAATGGTACAAGTCTTTGAAACATCAAAGCCCATCCCCAATGACACACCTCCAACAAAGCCACACCTCCTAATCCTTCCCTAACAGTTCCACCAACTGCAAGCCAAGTATTCAAATGTATGAGCCCATGGGGGTTATTCTCACTTAAACCACCACATCCTCATGTACTTTCTTATTCTTAAATAAAACAAAGTCCTGAAAATCATATTCCTAAGGTTAAATTTGAAATCTCTCTTAAGCGCCAAGTTAACTGCATTTGCTTTGTTTTCTTAATGTTGCCATGGGGGCTGCAAAGATGTCTCAGTGATTAAAGCACTGGCTGCTCTTGCAGAGGACGTAGGTCCAGTTCCCAGTACACACATGGCAGCTCACAACTTCTGGAACTCCAGTTGTGGGGGATTTGATGCCTCTTCTAGCCTTCCTGGGCACATGCAAACTCATGTATGTGTGTGGTCACATACATACATTGCAAGCAAAACATCTGATACACAAAGGTAAAAATAAATTTTTCAAAAAATGCTGATGCTCCTACCTTTAAGAGAACACATTTAAAAAATACTTCTGGCTGGGCAGTGGTGGCACACGCCTTTAATCCCAGCACTCAGAAGGCAGAGGCAGGTGGATCTCTGAGTTCAAGGCCAGCCTGGTCTACAGAGCGAGTTCCAGGATAGGCTCCAAAAGCTACACAGAGAAACCCTGTCTCAAAAAAAAAAAATACTTCTGCTTGACTACTGTGATTAAAAAAATAAAGTCTTTATATGACATATCGTATGATAAAGATGACTCTTCACTTCCGTGATCTTCCTAAGTCCCATCACCCACTATGGTCATGAGAAAAAAAGTAAGATAAATACATCCTGGAAAAGTCAAGACCAAAAGCATTCTTTATTGTCAAAGCACTTAGTTTCCCCTAACAGAAAAGCCACCGACATTCTGAATAAGAGGGCCAGATACATATGTTCCATTTGGTCTTTGAGTGCCTATATAGTACAGGAACTGTGCATGCAAATTTGGCACCTGCATGAATAAGTGACCAGCAGAGGAGAGTTATCAGAGGAGATTTGAGAAGACCAGGAACAAGACTGTTTAAGGAAGACCAAGAGAGTCCTTAAGTAGCTGCCTGAACTAGTAGAGATACAAACAGAACCAAGAGATGAACTAGCTGTCAGGGATAAGAGGTCATGCAAGCTGAGGGACGGTGCTGCAATTTTCCCTAACACAACAAGATGCATTGAAATGTCTTTTCCAAACACTGAAAGAGAAACAGCTGGTAGAACATAAGACCCTCAGATACAGAGTTTGTACATTTTTGGGTTTTTTTTATTCACAATATTTAAGTGCTAAATGCAAAACAACAACAACAACAACAAACCCACCTTAATTGTGATGCTGGGAAGAGGGTTCCATGGGTAAAATACAATGCCATATAAGCAGGAAGCTCTGAGTTCAGATTCACAAAACTTATCTAAAAGCCAGCAATGGTAACACAAGTCTTAGTGCCAGAGAGGCAGAAACAAAATGATCCCATCATTTTGTTGTTTGTCAGGCTAGCCCATCATTGAGTTCCAGGGTCAGTGAGAGACTCTGTCTCAAAGAACAAGGGGAAGAGCAATGGAAAAGGCCACCCAGCTTTAACTGCCAGCCTGCAGATGTACCTACACACACACACACACACACACACACACGTGCACACTGCTCCCCCCACAATACATCTTGTTTGATTTTTCTTCTTCCCACAAACATTTCACCCCAACACTGTACTCCTGGTGTAAGGTGTGTGCACTGTAGCTTTCATATGCACAGAATGCCTCTGGATAGTTGGCCATCAAAAACTGACTTAAAGTTTCCTAAGAGCACATCTTGTCCTGAACTGGCTGTACCCAAAAAAAGGAAAAGACAAAGAGCATCACACAGACTGGCATTGTTGCCAGAAAGCACATCTTGCCAAATTGTTCTCCTCACACACAAGGCCTGGCCATTTTAACAACATTAAAGAGGAGAAAACCAGGAGAGAAGCCATAAAGAAAGGCAGTATCTAGCAGGGACCCAAGGCAAGCACGCCTCCTCACAGGAAGCAGAGGTGCCTGGGATAATGATACCCTGGGAGATTAAAGGAGTTCTGGTGTTTTAAGGGGCCTTAGAACCCTAGGCTTTATTTATAAGGTTTAGGCATCTTTTTCCATTTCTGCTATGAAATTGTATATAAGTAGATATATATGTATGCATACTGCTTTCCTTTTTTAAAAAAATTTCCAAACAGACAAAAATGTGTTTTTTTCACAATGTAATAGTGCCATGTCAAAGTAAAAATATCTTTAAAATTTTCAGAATCTAAGGGCTAGGGAGACAGCTCATCTGGGGAGATGCCTTGTAAACGTAAGGACCAGAGTTCCATCCCCAGAACCTTTGTAAAACACCCAGGTGTAATGGGGCACATTCATAATCCCAGGCTTAGGGAAGTGGAGACAGGTGCTTCTCAGGTACTAATTTCAGGTTTGCTGGGATAAATGCTACTTTTACTTTTTTATATAAGAAGAAAATCATTTTAAATACTCCAATTCCAGTTTCAGTTCATGCAGAATGCTGCTCTGGGGCCACCCATACCCGGAATAGTAAGAATTTATCTCTGCTCACAGTGCCAACCTGAGCAGAGTTGTAAGAGTCTCACAGAGGTCCTGAGACATGAAGGTTCTAGGGGACCGTGTTCATGGTCCACAATTCCAGTTTCCAACAGCCATGCCAAGTGTAACCTAAAGGCTACGGAGCATCAAGAAGTTGCTAGAGTCCCACTTTATGTCTTCAGTCACAACAAATGTCAAAAGCTCAGGTCATTTAGTGAGCAGCCACTGTGTAGGAGCCACCATAGAAGAGTTTCGATCTACACTGGAGCTTTTTGTAGTTACTGGTGCTTGAAATATTAGAAAGCCATGGTTTCCACACCCTGCTCAGTACCTAGCACCCACTGGGGTAGCTTACAACTACTTGTAACTTCAGCTCCAGGGAATCTAATGTCCTATTCTGGCCTCCACATGTATCTGTAGTCAAGTGTACATACTAGGAGAGAGAGAGAGACAGAGAGAGAGAGAGAGAGAGAGACAGAGAGAGAGAGACAGAGAGAGAGACAGAGACAGAGAGACAGAGACAGACAGAGACAGAGACAGAGACTCTTTAAGAAGAGCCCACTTTTGTCAGGGTTTCTATGGCTGGCATTGCCTTTGCATGGACTTTCAGGGCAGTCTACAACAGCTCTGTGCCAAGGATGATGACACTTCCCAACTGGTTTGGGTTTTTTTTTGTTTTGTTTTGTTTTGCTTCTCAAAAGGGAGGCAAGACTAAGGCAAGCCCCCAATAACAAGGTCACCAAGATGACTCAGGGATGGACTCACTTAATCTAATGTCTCTAGATAGAATTTTCCTGACAGCCCTCCCTTCCATTTCTCTACACGAGAGAGAATGCAATATAGTTCAAATCCACTTTTCCCACATGCTACAACCTCATCTCCCAAGAGGCAAGAAGCCCACAGCTCAGAAGGTAAGAACAGAGACTTAAGGTTTATAATCCCAGGCCTCGTTTTAATCCAACACACTAAGTACTCTGGAGAGAACAGTCAGGAAAATATATTTTGAACAGTCTCCCGACAAATACTTCCAGTACAACAAGCTGGGCCTGGTCCAATGACCAACTCTGGAGATCATAAAATGGAATCAAGAGATGGGGTGTTGGGATATGATGAGACTAGGTAGCATGCCAGACCTCTCTGGCTCTTAGACCATGGTTGTTAACTCTCAGAGGCACATGAGGTCAGAACCAGCCTGAGTGAGCCATATGTAGGAAAGGTCAGAGTTATTAACTCAGCAAGGGACCCAGCTCTGCAAACCACAGGGAGAGAGCCAGCACAGAAACTGCAGGCAGTTAGGAGGTCACTGTCAACTGTGGGCAGAGAGAAGAGTGGAAAGAATCTGCTCCTGAGGACGGAATTGATTAACTGTGAGTCACTTTTGCAGACTGGAGTCATTTGCAGCCAAGAGTGAACCAAGCTGCATACCCCAGGGTAGTATTTCAGCCACAGAGAGTAGGGAAGACTGCAGTGCTGGACCACATGAAGACTGGGGCTTGATCCACTCACCACAACTGCCCACCACCATGACAGCTATTCCTGAACCCGCTAGAAGAGTTTCCCCTATGCCAAGTTCTTCTGGCTCTTACAGATGGAATGGAGGATAAAGAACTGTTGAAGTACTGCAGATTCCCTGGGTTGGGGTGGATAACATGGGTACACCTCTACTGTGCTGTAAACTGCTACAGAGGACTGACAATATCCACCACTGTTAAAGTCATTTTGTGTTTTGCTGTAATATTTAGACTCCAGGAACTTCTCCTACCAAAATATCACCACAAATTGCAAAGATACACAAGTAAAAACTGGTTTACTGGAACATTTTTTCAAACAATGAAAATAAAAAATAATCCAGATACTTAAGGTAAAGGAATGTTTAAATCAAATCAAGTATTTTAAAATGAGCTATACCTGGGCTAGAAAGATGACTCAGAGGTTAAGAGCACTTGCTGCTGTTGCAGAGGATCCGAGTTCACTTCCTAGCACCCAGGTCGGGTGAATCACACCACCTGTCACTCCAGCTCCAGGGGATCTAACACCGTATTCTGGCCTCTGCAGGTAGCTGCAATCACATGCAAAGACACACACACACACACACACACACACACTCATAATTTAAAGCAACAACAATAATCTAGGGGTTGGAGAGAAGGCTCGACTGTTTAAGACATGCAGAGAACTCAGATTAAGTTACCAGCAACCACATGGCAACTAAGAATGGCCTGGCACTCTAGTTCCAGTGAATGCCACATCCTTTCTTGGCCTGTGAAGTCGCATGTACTCACATACACATACACACAGACACAAACATATACACATACTTTGAGTTAGGCATGCCTTTAATCTCAGCACTCAGGAGGCAGAGGCAGGTGGATCTCTGTGAGTTCGAGGCCAGCCTTTAATCTCAGCACTCAGGAGGCAGAGGCAGGTGGATCTCTGTGAGTTCGAGGCCAGCCTGATCTACAGAGTGAGTTCCAGGACAGCCAGGGCAGTTACACAGAGAAAACCTGTCTCAAAAAATCTTTTAAAAGATGCATTTTAAAAATTAAAAAATGAGCTACAACCACAGTAATATACAGTACCTTCACAGGGTATATAAGATATAGTATTTATAGCTATATTTTTTCTTCTGGTGCTGGGTATCAAACTCTAGCAGGGTCACAGATGCTAAGTAGGTGTTCTATCAGTGAATTGAATACCCTAGCTCCATCTTGTTTTATAAAAACAATGTTTTATGCATTCTATATAATTTCTATGTGTGAGTACAGACATGCTATGGTTATCAGCTGATTCTTTAGTATTAATATACATATATAGTATTACTTACAAATGCTTAAAAAAAATCTGGAAAGATCAACTATTGACAGTGATAACCTAAGTGGCATGGGTTTGAAAGATCAGAACTCACAGAATGAGCACAAGAGAGAGACCAAGAGAGACACACAGAGAATTTTATGTTGTTTTGTTTTGTTTTTGAAACAGTCTCTTTGTATAGCCAAGGCTATCTTTGAACTTATGTATCCAAGGTTGGCCTCAAACAATCTTCCTGCCTAGGACTTTACTTACTCGTCTGAGTTGCTAGTTTTACCCCATATATTTATTATGTGTGATACATCTTTAAGATACAGATTTTTCTGGAGAAACTTGATAAACAGCTATTAATAATTCTTTATTTTTTGAGATTATAATAATCTCATCATTTCTTCCTTCCCCTTTCTCCCTCTGAAGCCTCCCATATCCCACTCCTTGCTCTCTTTCAAACCCATGGCCTATTTTTTCATTAATTGTTGTTACATGCATATATGTAAATACATGTATCTCCCTAAATATAACCCGATGCGTCTGTATAATGTTACTTGTTGTATGTTTTCAGGGCTGACCAGTTGGTATTGGATAACCAGTTGGTGTGCTCTTCTCTGGGGAGGACTATTTCTCCCTCTCTCAGCATTCCTTATCCTGCAGTTCTCTGTACAGGGTTGAGGCCTCATGGGCTTTGCCCCTTCCACTTCGGCATGGCTATTGTTGTCCTTGTTCAACTCATACTAGGCAGTCATGTGGTTGAGACTTTATGGGCGTAGCTTCCGACATTACCGGGAGACATCTACTCACGGCAACCCACCTGATCCTCTGCTAGTATGAGCCTTCTGTCCCTCCTCTGCAGTGTTCTCTGAGCCTTAGGCATGGGGATTGTTTTGTAGATTTAACCATTGGGACTGGGCTCCACAACTCTGCATTTTGATTGGTTATAGTTTTCTGTAATGGTATCCATCCACTGCAGAGAGAAGTTTCCTTAATGAGGAATGGAATAAAATAATTCTTAATAAAAGTATTAGAAGTTTACAAAAATAATCCAACTGAAAAGATGAGGAATCATTCCAAGCCTCTCTTCCTGTCTACTCTTTACAAAGTCAGCAGTTGGGGCTGAGACAAGGCTCAACAGATAAGAACTCTCACTGGCTGCTCTTGAAGTAGAACGAGGTCAGGTTCCCAGCACCCACATAATGGCTCACAACTGTCTTGTAACTCCAGCTCCAAGGGACCTGACACCCGATTCTGACCTCAGTAGGCACCAGACACACATGTGGTGCACAGACATACATGCAGGCAAAACACTCATAAACATACACTAAAAATAAATCTAAAAAGCTAGCACTTGCAACAAATACCTGAACATTGACCCAAGAGAAGAAAAGCTGTACCCAATCTGGTTTAGCTCCTCCCTCTTAGCTCCCCTAAATCCACAGCAGCCCTAAATAAAAGGTACTCCAATTTTACAGACCATTTATTTCAAAATAGTAAGAAAACAGTAAAATAAATAACTACAAACTTCAATCTGGCCACTAGAGGGAGAACATTACACATAAAAGCACTTTCAGCGGCCACCTTACAAACACCGCCACAGGAGGAGGTACAAAGGCTGGCGCCCACAACACTGCTCAAAACTCAGAACCCACAAACAGTAACCACTGTGTTCCATCCAGTCTTTGGCTTCTCTAACACGTCCTGAAGCAAAGGCCTTGCTAATAAGCTTATACAGGTGACTGTGATTGCCATGACCTCCAGACCCATTTACAAATGTTCTAGAACCGAAGCAAGGGGGAGCTGGAAGCTGCCCCCAAACTATTTCTTAAGGAACAATGCTCCATTTTGAGCACAGCAGCAGAGGTAAGAGAGTAAGAAACATTAGCCTTGTTTCACAAAGACCAGGGGACTTAGTCTTCTCCGAGTTGCCCTCGCTTTGCTTCTTCAAACTTTGACTGAAGGAGCACAGTGAACACACATTTGTTTCCTTTTGTTTTTCACAATGGATCTCAACCTCTATCGGCTTCACTCTTTTCATGCACTTGAGCCTGGCACAAACGAGCTGATAATGGACCCTGTGGTCGCCATTATTTCCAGCAAGATGACCGTTTCCCATAAACCCACCCTTCCTCTACTTCACCTCTAAAACAAATTCATGTCTTTCTTGAGAGTCACCTAAGTATTTTGTAAAAATAAGTGCTACATTCTACAGGGAAGCCGAAGGTGTGAGCAAAACATGTCTTTCTTTCCAAAACTGCCATGGTCTTAACCTTGGATGTCTCATTAACTTATGAAAAGTACTGAGCTGTGGCAAAGCAGAGACATCTGAGTTGGGACTGGATTCAAGGCAAGTCAAAGGGCTACATATAAATCCCCCTATACTACTTTAACAGCCCTGTCCCAATTCTATGGCTTCTAGACATACTTCCACTTAATCTTCAACGTTAAATGGGTTGGTTAACTCGGTCAAAGTCACAGATCTAACAAGTGGTGGGACCAGAATTGAAACCTTAGACGTCTGACTCCAAAGCCCATGTTCTCAACCATGAATCCATTCTATCACCTCCCACTTGCTGTTTCTCCCTGGGGGGCTTTGCTTGATCTAGTAATCTCCTAGACTTCATCCATGCTTCTTCACACCAAACTCACAATAAAGTCACAGATTCAATATCATAGTGGTAACAAAAAAAAAAAAGAAAGAAGAAAAAAAAAAAAGATGAGTGTCCTGATTCTATCTCATTCCACAGTTGCCCCCAGGGCACATTGCAGACTCTTAGAGTCCTGGTTTCCTACACGCCCACTGGGGATAATGAGCCGAAACAACTAGTTCCTCCACCACTGAGCTCCAGATTGAACTAGATCATGGACATTAAGCACTAGCACAGTGCTGAGCACATAGGGGGTGCCTGAAATTGCTGGCTGGGAAGCAAACCTAGAGTAATCACAATTCATAGCACTAAGATGTCAAACTTCACCAGGGAAGAGTGAAGTGGGTGCCTCAGACACCAGCACCTTGACCCTTCTCACTGGCTTTCCAATACAGCCATCTCCTAAAGGGAAGACATTAAGGACACACAGGGCCCCAGACCATTGTCACCTTGAGTGAAGGCTTCCATGCTGAGGAATTTTGCTTGACATGTACCTAATATATGTGGAATTCTTGCAGAAGTCTGCTATTACACTGATTCCAGATACAGGACTCATCCATACCAAATTATGTTTCAAGGGATATGTGGAAAATGTGACAGCCAATGGCAGTTTCTTCCAAGGTCATTTAAGCTGTTTTTGTGGTAGTTTGAGCTCAGTTCTTGCTGGCTGTTCTCAGAGGAGCCGAAGAAGAGCAGGTCACATTCTTCAAAGACAAAGACACAGTTGGTTACTATGGGGCCTTGCTTTTCTCATAGAGAAGTCACTCTCAAAATTCTGATCCCTAGAAATGACAGATTTAAAAAGCTGTGACCATTGGCTACACACCATGAAGTCTCTGGGAAGTTCTACAATGCAGTCATGAGATACTAGGAATGTTTAAAAAGCAAATAATATGTTAATAATGCTGTAAAAATAGTGTGGACTCACTGACCCCCAATGATGCTGGAGATCCTCAGAGCCCCAAACTGTGTGAAATGCTGAGCTAGGGAAACACTACTGTACCAGTGAGTCCTCTCTGCCAAACCCTAAATTGTTCCCTTGAACATCATCTTAATCTTTACATGTGGAGTTGATGAGGTTAGAACTGAGATCCTGGACCTGTGATCACAGAGAAAAGGATGAATTTAAACCAGGAGGCTGAACTAAACCAAAATCAAATGAGCTCAGAGGATACCACAGAGAACATTTCTCCAGCTCATCAAGGTCTCTTGAGCCAGCACAGTGCCCTGCCTTTTCTGTTCTTTCCTTAACTGTTATGATCATGAGCGACTTCTTTTTTAATGGAAGTGCTGCTGTGGATATTGCTCTGTATAAATAAAATGCTGATTGGCCAGTAGCCAGGCAGGAAGTATAGGCAGGACAAGCAGAGAAGAGAATTCTGGGAACAGGAAGGCTGAGTCAGGAGACGCTGCCAGCTGCCGCCATAAGCCACAAGCCATGTAGCAAGGTATAGATTTATAGAAATGGATTAATTTAAGATAGAAGAACTAGATAACAAGAAGCCTGCCACAGCCATACAGTTTGTAAGCAATGTAAGTCTCTGTGTGTTTACTCGGTTGGGTCTGAGCGGCTGCAGGACTGGCAGGTGAGAGAGATTTGTCCTGACTGTGGCCCAGGCAGGACTGGAGAAAACTTCAGCTACGAGGTGCTGGGGATCAAACCAAGGGCCTTGCACATGCCAGGCAAGACTGCCATTGAACTCCAAGCCCAGCCCAAGTGGCACTTTGATTGTTTGTGAGGTAGGTTAAGGATGAGCTTCAGAATGACACACAACAGCAATGGCCAGATCCAACTTTCCTTCTGCATGTATACTTTGTGGGACAGACAGACCATGTAGCATAGAAGTGCTATTGGCAAATTCAGGGACCTGGATTTTTAATGGGAGTCTAGTTCATACTTTCATGTGGCCTTGGTCCATTTTTCTGTTCATAGCTATAACCATAGCTGACCAGTCCTACCTGATACTACTTTCCTCCTCTTCTGTTTTGTTCTCAACATGTGTGTGTGTGTGTGTACATGCATGAGCACACATAGGTCACAGCATACCTGTGGAAATCAGAGGCTAGTGCCTAGGGAGCAATGGTCAAAGTACACTATGCTAAACATTTGAGGTTTTCATTCTCTCCCATAGGTGGGTATCATCACCAAATATATTTTACCATAAGGAACGGTACCTGCCAAAAGGTGGCCCAGGGAAGTAGATGGACAAGGTCCCAAATGACCTCTTCCTCCACTGAAGAGATTCAAGACACATTTTTCTGTGTTGTTTAAAGACAGATGCAATTTCATTTGGCAAGTGTGGGAAGGAAACCAACTTGTGGACTTTGAGAAAGCAAACAACAGGCCCAAAAGAAACACAGGCGAACCTTTATCAGCTCACTGAGGACACACTTACCTCCTTTCTCTCCTCTGGCAGCCAGCTAGCTGGTTTCACTTTTCTCCTCAGCTGATTCTGAACTTCTAATGGCACTTTGCTGAGGTGCCAAAGTGACAAGCTAGGAGTCACACTGATAAGCTTCCATTCCCTTCAACAGATAAAGCAAGGAGTTTGTCAAACAGGGCCTAGGCTGGGGCAAGAGAGCAATTCTATCCGACCTTCAGTTATTCTGAAATTCCAAAGGCCCAACTAAGCAGCCTTCTCATGAGGATGACTTTGGGGTCAATGAGCATTTGGGAACAGGTTAGAATCTGAACCTGGCCATTTCCACCCCTTAGCATTAATCCCTTGAACTTGAGGCAAGTTTCAAAATCCAGCATTTCTTACTTTATAGCCTACCTAAATATCGTAATGATTTACCTAAATCAAAAAATTAATTAAACTCTGCCTCTAATGCTCTGAACACAACAGTGGAAGAAAGAGCTCTGGCTGGCTGCCAAGGTTTCATCCCAGATTCGTGGAGTTAATGATTTCCATGGTGTTTTAAGCATTAGAGACAACAAAGTCCAGATTCGGACAAACTGTGGAACTAAGGTCTTGTCTGGGGACTTTGTA
>CABHPH010145744.1:3124-37588 GCA_902168325.1 Peromyscus nudipes | reverse complement strand
TGTCACTGAGAGCTGTGTCTGGAGTTGGAATGAGTGACATGTCCCTTCAGTTGTAGCACAATACATACATGGAGACGTGATAATCCACACGTGTTGAATGGTACGAAAGCCAGGCTTCACTGGAATTGTTTCGGTTCCCATAACTGCTTATGTTAGAGGATAGAAAGGCATGAGAAGGGGACACAGGTGTCATGGGTAGGGGAGTATTCTGATGTCTTACTAACCACACATAATACTGTGTATCTTTCTTAGCACAGTGTAGGGGCAGCATATGATGTCTAAATATAGAATCCACACCTGTTGTAACTGGCAACTGGCATCTAATTACTTTCATTTTGTAATGACATGTGTGAGCCCCTCATAATGTAATAAAGGCCTGCTCAGATTTTGAAAGGTCGTTTTAAAGATTTGTAAAACCTCAGATTAATTATTGCAAAGCAAAAGAAAATTAAGATAAATTATCTAGTGAATGTCCGTTTTCTTTTTTTCCGTACACAGAAATCCAAGGCAGGTTCAAGAAGTAGCTTTGGAGGATGGCTTGACTGCGACTGTGAATGTGCAAAGTCAAAAGCACTGATCACCAGAGAGATGGAACCTTGGACATTAGCTGAAATGGCCTACAAACGTAGCTGTCAACATTGGTCCCAAATCTGACTCCACATTGTGGATGATCAGAGACACATGAAGAAGCCATTGGTCTATGACAAGTAGAAAATTAGGAGTGAAACTGTTTCACCACTGCACAACATGCTATATACCAAGGTAAAGACCAAACCAAGATGATATAAAGATATATAAAGATATGACTTTAAAGATCCAAACCAAGACAATAAAAACAACTTTCTTTTATGAAATATCCCTTAGAAATAAGTTTATTTCTAGTGAAACATTCCTCTATAAAATCTCCAATACTTGCTATGATGTAAATGCTAAACCTTATGTCTGAAATTTGTATGTTACAGGTGCACTGAGTTTGATATACAATGATGTAATAAGTACTCTAAGGGCCTTGGTGGACTGAATGGGGACAGCAAAGGGACTGCCTTCCCAAAAAGTCTACCTTTCTCCTCAGAAAAAGAGAGAAAAATATTAAAGAAATATAGAGATAGCAAATAAATATTCATATTTTAAAGGAGGCTGTAGAGACGGCTCATTGATTGAGAGTACTTGCTCCTCTTGTAAAGGCCCAAGTTTTTAGATACATGCACCTGCTTATGACTTACAACTCTGTAATTCTAGCTTGTAAGAATCCTACTTTGACTTCTGGCATCAGGCACTCATATACATGAACATATATATACATGCAAACACACATACACATGCAAAAATGGTTTTTAATTATACATAGATTTTTTTTCATACAATATATTCTGATTACAATTTCCCCTCCCTTTACTCCTTCTAGATCCTCTGTACCACACCCTTCCTTGCTGTGTCTTTCATTAGGAAACAAAGTAAAACAGACTGATCCTTTAAATACTAGAAACCCCTTCATTTGATATCTCATGCAAAAGAGTTGAGGGCCTGGAAAGATAGCTCAGCAGTTAAGAATGCTTACTGCTCTTCCAGAGGATACAAATTTGGTTCCCAGCACTCAGCATTAAGCATAACACATCTGTCGGTAACAACAGCTCCAGTGGATCCAAGATCTCTGGGCTCAGGGGACACATACACTTTTGTGTGCTCTCGCATGCACACATACACACACACACACACACACAAACACTCACATACACACACAATTTAAAATAAAATAAATTCTTAAAGAAGAGATCATATAAATAGTAACAAAATATGTTAAATGTCTTATTGCCATTTTCACAGAATTCAAAATCACTTTGAGGCCTGCAGAGAAAGTTCTTGTTTGGATGACTAACGTGTTACCCAGAAAACCTGGACTTCTTGGAATTCTCAATAAAAATGTCAAAGCTTTTAGAAATGCCTTTCAAGTACATAATCTCTACCATCAACTAGAGGTACATTTGCAGTTGTGTTGCGTTTGCTCTCACTTTGGCTATGGGAGAATATGAATGGGGAGGCCGAACTATTATCCTTCCAAAAGAGGAAAGCGTTGGAAGAGAAAATTGCAAGGATCCACTTGATGAAATACCCTAAGCAATTGCTTTGGCTGGTGAAAACAATGATTATCACATTTCAAAGACTGGAATTTGTTTGGACTTTTAGTTTAAATTTATTTAAAATGTAATGTTCAATATTTACATTACCCATGTTTCTAACTCATGAGAAGACAAATGTTGACATGCAAAACATGCAGATTTTCTTAAACAGCCACAGAGTCATGCAGGGAACCTGAGGGTGAAAAGATGCTACCAGATGACCCAGTCATTGGCAACTTACTAATGAGCCAAGGAAAATAGGAAAGGCCCATGGGTCAATCCTCCCTCTCCCCAAATGAAATCATTGTGAAATGTAGCAGGAAGGGAAATTTAGCAAAAGATCTGTGACAGGGAGAGGCAGGTGTTCATTTGCCTCTGAATAGAACCACCTACACCTGGATCAGCACCAAGAACTCTGATCTGAAATAAAATTATCATCATATGCTCTGTAGTCAAGCAAATCATGTAATAGTAAACTATTAACTTGCATGCTATTGCAATTCATTGAATATATACCTTCAAAATGAGACAGCTAACAAAATTGAGTGTAACAGTCATAGACATAGACTTTACTGTTTGGAATCAAACCATCTAGATTTGACTCCACCTCTATGGTGTTAATGATGTTGCCTAACTTCATAAGGTTTTAGTTTCCTGGTTTTGTTGTTATTTTCACATGAGTTTATGAGTTTGTGTGTGTGTGTGTGTGTGTGTGCACGCGTGTGCATGTCTGTGCAGATGCCTGTGAAGGCCAGAAGCATGGACACCCCTGGAGCTAGATTTATAGGTGACTGTGAGCTGCCTGATCTGGGAGCTAGCAACTTAGCTACTATCTTGTGAGAAAGCAGTATGTGCTCTTACCTTCTAAACAATCTCTCCAGGAGCTATGTCCAGCTTTTTGCATGGTTTCTGGGTAACTGCATTCAGGTCCACCTGCTCATGTTATAAACTGTTTACTGACTGAGCCATGTACCCCTGATTTGTTGTTTATTTAGTCAGGCTTGCTTACTATCTTAACAGAGCTGTGAGCCTTCATTGAATTGTTACAGAGGAAGGAAGACCTAGTCAATAATTTTAGTGTGCTGTTACAGTTTGAATACTCAAAAATATTATTCCTTGGAAGCACTGCAGTAGCAGATTACACACACTGAGGTCCAGAAAACTGATAATTTGCAAGGTCAAAGACTGACGGCAGCTGAGCTCTCAAATCAATAGACATTGTCCCTCTTGGCTTTTGCTACTGAACAGAGCTTCATGATAAAGGTCATCTTCAAGTTTCAATTATTTAATGTTTTAGTATGGTCAGAAAAACATTGGCCTCTTCAATCATCAACTTACCTTTTAGACAAATCAGGAGAAAAATGAAACATATAAATAAAGACAAGCAATCAAATGTCACTACAGAAAACATTATCCAAGTCCAGTTAGCTAACAGGGCTCTCAATTTGCTAGTGAATGTATTTTCTAAGCTTTTTCTTTAAGTGACAAACCTCCCTCATCACCAGTTGCTGCTTTTGAGTTTGCAATTTTGCTGTCAATTTCAATTTTGCTTGTATTTCAGTGAAAACAAAAACATACCAAAATAGGTTATCTGAAATAAGGCAGAAACAGAACAGAGAAATGGCATAAACCTTCCACTTAAACATCATAAACACACAAGCATTCATTCTCTGAATGAGTGGCTAAGAGACTCAGAGGATGAAAAAAGTGCAGTCTGAATGTCTCAGTACTTCAGCTGTTCCCAGGGATCTTCCTACAATGTTTTTTTGGATAGTTGGGGGGCGGAGACCAAGCACATGAGTTTCTGGACTGAAATGAAATGGTTATGTGTGGCAGGTTGATTCTGTATGCAGGTTACAGACATGAAGTTTGGAGACATGTGCACTGAAGTTAATAATATTAACATTATCTAAGTGAAGTAGAATAAAATAATGACTGACCCTCCAAACACCTACATCCCAATGTGGCATTTCTGAACATGCTACCTTTCTATGGCAAAAAGAGTTTTGTGGACATGTTCAAAGTTATAAGCACGGAGATGGATAGATGGCTCAGGACTATTGGTATAGGCACAGTCTGATTTTAGGACTCATTAAAAGTAAAGGGCTTTCTCTGGCTGGAAATTGGGAGGAAAATGAAGATACCCAGAGCATAAAGGATCAGAGTGTCCACTAGCTAAGGAAAGACCCATGAACCTTCAGCCAGCTGGGAAATGAGGGCTTCAGTGCTCTACCATACAGAAATTAATTCTGCCAACCACCTGTAAGAGACTGGGCTCAAGGTTTCTGCACAGGTGCCAGGAAGAGAAGGCAAGACCTTGACTTTGAAACAGAGAAATCACTTGAAACCACTAGGATTTTGACAAAGAACAGTCAGATAAATATTTTTTCAAAAGAAAGCTTCTCTGACAGAGGCTGAGAGTAGTGTTGGGCTATGGGCATAAAAATAAAGATTTAGAAGACAGTTTGGCATGTCTATTTAGCAAAACAACAGTAGCATCATCCTCCCTATGGCCTCTGACCTGCCTTGACCACTTGAACATTGCCCTAATTTCATTGAACCTTTTGTCTTTTTCCTTCTCATTAGTTTGGAGATTATGTACTTTATTTCTATTATTTTGTTACTTTGCAGTTTTGGATCTAAAAGAATTTAACTTTCCTCTTCACATCAATCTTTTTATTGTTCTGGTAGTGTCATTGGTTTTATATTTCTTCTCCCTCTTCTTTTGCTTTCACATATGTAAGGTCTAGAGACACCATCAGCTCTGCTTGTGTGACATCCATATTATGGATTTCATTTTTGTTGCTTTTGACCTGTATATTCTAAAGCAAGTATCATTTTTGTTTGAGACAAATAAGTTTGTTCACAGTGACTCGTATATTGCCTGCTTTGTCCATCATTCACTACTGCTTCTCCAGTAACTCACCTGGGGTTACTTGTCATCTGAACCACATCCGTAAAACTTCAAAAGAAAACATTGGTTGATTGAGCACTGTGTTTGCTTCTCTGAAAAGGTATTTATATTACCGTCATTAACAAAAGATTCTTTTGGCAGATAAACAATTGTAGATTGACAAGAGAATTTTCTTGATATATTAACAACATCATTCTTGGTTATCTGATTCCTATAATTTGTGTTAAGCAGAAAACACTGTAAATTTTGCACTTTTGAGGTTATCTGTCAGCTTTGCTAGTTTTAAATATTTTTTTCTTTTATTTTTTGGACTACTATAATTATATTTCTTGTACAGTTATTTTTATTTGTCTTAATTGAGAGTTTCTTTCCTGAATCCATGAAGTTGATATATTTTGTAAATTCATGGAATTTCTTGCTATATGGGGATGGGATAGTAGCTCAGTAGATAAAGTGTTTGCTATGCAAGCATGTAGACTTGGGTTCAGATCCTGAAGAGCCACATAAAAGTTGTATATGGCAACATAAGTCTATACCCACAGTCAGAGGACAGAGCAGCAAATCCCAGGATACCACAGCAGGTACCAGTCAGTCTAGCTGAAATGACAAGTTCCAGGTTCAGTGAGAGACCCTATATCATACTACCACTATTATTACTAACGATAATAATAATAATAAATAGTGAAGAAACAGCTGAGGAAGGCATTCATAGTCAACCTCTGACTTCCACATGATGCTACAAGGGCAAACTGATCTGTAATTGGAGTTTTCCTGTCCTGACTTCCCAGTCCCAAATAACTGACTTGGAGGCTGAATATAAATTATAAACACTTGGCTGATAGCTCAGGAACGTTACTAGCTAACTCTTACACTTAAATTAACCCATATTTCTATTTATGCTTTGCCACATGGCTCATGGCTTATTACCTTATTTTTACATGTTCTTCTTGCTTGGCAGCTGGTTGGTGTCTCCTGACTCTGTTCTTCTTTCCATCATTCTCAGTTTGGTTTAACAACCTAACTTCCAACCCAGCTATCAGCCTGTCAATTTATTATTAACAATGATCATAATACACAGCATTTCCCCCTTTTTGTCTAATTAAAAAGGACAGTTTTAACCTTAATATAGTAAAACTATATACAACAAAAAGTTATTAAATAAGAATTACAATAACAATATCTAATCCATTTGCATTTGACAAATAGAAAATAACTATCTTATCTTGTTGAATCTAAAGTTTTGTATCTAATTTACTTTCTATTATAACTAAGGAAAACTATAATTATAATTATTCAGTATTCAACTCCCTCAAAGTCCCCAGAAGGGTGAAATGTTACCTAATGACAGGGACATCAGGCTGTCAGCACAGTTAACCAAAGTTCCTTTGTAATATTGGGGCAACCAACTCTGGCCTATAGGCCTAGCATATCTGACAGACTTTCCTGAGAAGCAGGGAATTTTGAAGACCTGTCCTATCTTATCTTGGCAAAGTTTGGCAGTCACCTTTTTTGCATCCTACTGGTCCAGTTTGGATAGTAACTGTCAGCAATTGAGGCAAGGACAGTTTCTTTGCCCACATGAATAGCTTTTGATATAAAGAAAACAAACTCCACATGGAGTTTCTTTTATGCCCATCATCCTCTCTAAAGTGCATTGATGCTGCCAGGCACAGACATGTCTCACTGTCATGAAAAGTCTAAGTTATTAAAGCATTTTAATTGCCATATTCTGTAGGTCTTTGAAGTGTTTGAATACTACTTATTTATTAGAAATATATCTTTGTATACTTAGAAAAACTAACAAACATGACTATAAGTTTGACTATTATGAATGACTATTAATCTGTATTTCTTAATTTTAAAACACAATACTTTAAACAAGAGTAGAAATATACATACAGTATAACAAAATTAACTTGAAATTTATATCAATAAACTAAAATCCATAGCTATGTAAAATATTTTTAGATTAACTGCAGTTTTTTTGGTTAAAGTAGATTCAATAATCTACCACTTCCCCCCATCATTTCTATATCATATACATTAGAAAGCGATCTCTGAATTTAATTTCTTGTTTTTTCTTTTTTTTTATTATGACCAATAACAATTTGTAATCAAACCCCCTTAAATGAAAACAAACATTTAGAACCAGTATTTTGGGAATGTGGGCATAGTTTTCTAAACTACTTCCTGCTGATTGAGAGCACAGATAATCTTTGGGGGACCCTGTTAAAAATCAGTATATTTGTTGAGTTTTGACTAGAGTATTTTGTGAGGCTGGATATCTCAGTCAGCAGCCTTGAACTTATTTTGGATGCTGGATCATCTGGGCCATTTTTATTGGTGTCTGGTCCCCTTGCTCTGAAAATACATAACTTTAAAAGGTAACATACATATCTATATTAGTATATGTATAGACTGTGAATTGTACACAAAACAGCCAAAGATGGTTTTTTGTTTGTTTATTTGTTTGTTTTATGTTTGAGCAGGTAAAATATACATCACATATCTTGTAGTTCTTTTAAGTTTACTTCTTTATGTCTGTAGCCTGGATTTCAGGGGGTCTTCCTCACTCAAACCCAATTTTCTTTAGCCTGGAATGAATCCACGGCTTCTCATTTCCCATGGAAACAAAAGCATAACCTCTCCCCCAAAGTTAACATATCTTTTGACTTAAATTTTGAAGTCAAGATATCTTTAAATATATAGGTTGGTTGAATACAGTAATTTTCATAATCCAGTGTCTCTTATCAGCCAAAAAATTCAAAGACAGCACAATAGCATACAGGATTCAGACTCTCTGTGTATTTTCCATCTTTATTTGCCTTATTTCTTTTATATTACTTTGTTCTCTCTTATCCAGAACTGTGAGGAACAAATGTCTAGTGTTTCAGTCATGTGAAAAGGTGAAATAATTCTCAATCATTTTTTCAAATAATTTACTACATTTTTCCCTTGACCCATTTATACCTTTTTTTTCTGTCAGACTGAGATGCTTTCTAATTTTTATCAATGTGTCACTCATTTTATACTCTTCCAGTCCATTGTGAATTTTATCTACTTTTAGATTTTTATTCTTTGACTTCTTGGACTTTACCTATTCATTCTTGGTATTCACTACTGATGGTTCCCTGGATGTCTGTGGATAACATAATCTGAGGATGCTGAAGAGGATGTTTAAGTCTTATATAAACTTGGCATACTGTTTACACAGAAATTATGCACATCCATCTGTATACTTTTTTCTCTCATACTTTACATCCCCACCACAGTTTCCCACCTCTCCACTTCTCCCGGTCCCTACTCTCACGTCCTCTCTCCCCCACATCCACTTCTCCTCCATTTCTCTTCAAAAATAAGTATAAGTTTCCCAGGGATATCAACCTAACATGGTATAGCAAATTACATTAAGACTAGACACAAACCCTTGCAGATGAATTTCTAAATGGTCCTATTAAATTTTTGAAAAAAAAAAAAACACATGGAGCCAGAAATTTGGGTTAAAGCCTTAGAGAAATTAGAGAAAGCCACCAGCCAACCTTACTTCACCAGCTCTGCAACTTCCAAATGCACCAATTTCCTGTCTCCTCAAGCTTTATATACTTTGCTTTTCTGCCCTCTCATTGACTCTCTCTTTTTTTTTTTTTTTGTTGGTTTTTCAAGACAGGGTTTCTCTGTGTAGCTTTGCGCCTTTCCTGGAGCTCACTTGGTAGCCCAGGCTGGCCTCGAACTCACAGAGATCCGCCTGCCTCCCGAGTGCTGGGATTAAAGGCATGCGCCACCAACGCCCGGCCTCATTGACTCTCTTAACCCAGCTACCTCACTTCCTCGTGCTCTCAGCTCTGTCACTTTCTGTCTGTCTGTACATACCTCCAGATCTCTATGGTTGATCCTGGGATTAAAGGTGTGTACCACCACGCTTGGCTGTGTTCCCTAGTGTGGCCTTGAACACACAGAGATCCTGCCTGCTAAGGAATTAAGGGCATGGGCTGCCTGACTTCTTGTTTACTTAAAATGGCTGGCCTTTTCCCCTTGATCTCCAGGCAAGCTTTATTTATTAACATACAAATGTAATATCACCACAAACCCTCATATCAAGACTGAAAGAAGCAATCCAGTCAGAGGCAAAGGGTTTCGATCACAGGCAAAAGAGTCAGAGAAACCCCTAACTCCTACTGTTGGGAGTTGCACAAGAACAGGAAGCAGCACTGCCATAAGGTACATGCAGAGGACCTAGTTCAAACACATACAGGGAATGTGTTTGTTGCTTCAGTCTCTGAACCCCTTTGAGCCCTCCTTAGTTGATTCTGTGGGCCATGTTCTCTTAGTGTCCTCAAACCCTCTGGCTCCTACAATCCTTCCACCCCCTCTTCTATGGAGTTCCCCTTTGCTCCCCCACTGTTTGGCTGTGGGTCTCTGGATCTGCTGGATGATGCCCCTCTGATGATAATTACTCTGATGACAATCTGCTATATTTATAGACAAACTGATCTATGAGTATAGTGGAATATTATTAGCACTCATTTCATTGGTGTTTTTTTTTCGAGTCATGTTTGGTTCTATACTGGGTCTCTGAGCTGTCCTATCTCATGTTCATGGTGATATAGGCAGTGTGGGCTGGACCAGTCATTGGCTACCCACTGCCATGAGATCTGGGCCACCCCAGAACCTCTTACAGGCAGGACAGGATGTAGGTCAAAGGTTTTGTATCTAGGTTGGTATCCCAGTCCCATGGCTGGAAGACTTTCCTGGTTATAGAATATGGCCAATTCAGGCTTCATGTCCCCCATGACTAGGAGTCTTCAATAAGGTCACTTTCTCATAGATTCCAGGGAGTTTCCACTACACTACCTTTCTCTCTCCAGGTTACTTTTACTACCTAACAAAACATAACAGCTGTATAAATAGTGATGCTGCTATATTATTTACATTATAATGGCAAGGACAATGCCTGTACATATTCAGTACAGACTTAGTATTTAAAATTATCTATGGTATATAATTGGAAATAAAATTCATGGATATACTGGGCCAAGAGCATGGCCCTTTTTACATTAATACCCTTAATAAATCATGTCATTTTTCCCCATGACAATTATAATATGTTCGGGTATATGTGTGTGATTTGACTGTCTTCTCTGCATGTCGGGTAGATGGTTATTCTTCTCTTGTGCTTTATTGTGCTTTCTTGAATGACAGAGTCACAGATCTTAAAATTAGTCTAGGAAAACCTTCCCTTCCCAGTTGAAGAGGGCTTCTCCTGAGAAGACTAGTTCCCTTCTCTGACAGATATGAAGACACTAACAAGCCACTTTTCTTTTTGTATTTCAAAGACTCTTTATAGCACAGTGCTACACAAGCCAAGATTTTATGCTCAGGTGAAATTTAGCTCATGATCATGAATAACTTCTGAGGAAAGTTTCTCATCCTTGCTCAGAGCCCTGCTTTGATTTAAATCATACTTTCATGGTTTTCTCATATGCCAGGTTGATTTCTACTTTTCTGTCACTTCCCCATGAAAATGTTAACAAATGTTTGCCTAGTCCATGAAGGGCACAGAGGATAGACCAAAGAAATGATCCTAATCAAGTCGAGATTCATTAATTCATGAGATTATTGGGGGATGTTTACAAGCACATAGGAGAATAGCTATGGAGCGTGGGTGACTCAAAAGCAGCTGTATCAATTAAAGACCTGTACCACTACAGGTGATGACTCATGGATGATGAATCCCTGGAGATTCCTCCCCAATTAAGTCAACTCCACTGAAGAAAGCCCCATCTCTCTCAGCCACATTTGTTTGGTGGACAGGGAGGAGACTTACTGAATCTCAAAAGTTTCGGAACCCTTTTTTTGCTGTAAGTTTCATAAGTGGATTAAGTCCTGGGAGCCTCCTACCTCCTTCTAAAATAGGAATATTTCAGTTCAAAGGAAACAGACAATTTTCTTCCATCTTTACAAGAAGGGCACCAGATGGAGGGCCAAATTTGTGTAGAGGGTAGATTTGCTTCTGATGGAGTCCTGGGTTGGGAAGTGATAGGGATTTGTTTTAGTCACTGTTTTATGACTGTGAAGAAACATAACCAAGACAACTCTCATAAAAGGAAGCATTTAAGTGGGCCTTGCTTACAGTTCAAAAACTTAGTCCATTATCACAGTGGGGAGCATTATAGTAGGCAGGCATGGTGCTAGAGAAGTAGCTGAGATCTACATCCTGTTCCATAAGTAGAGAGGAATAAAAAGAGAGGGGGAGGGAGGGAGGGAGGGGGAGAGAGAGAGAGGGAGAGAGGGAAGGGAAGGAGAGAGAGAGAGAGAGAGAGAGAGAGAGACTGGGCTTTTGAAACCTCATAGCCCAACCCCAGGTTTTCTACTGTTCAAACAGTGCCACATCCTGGTGAATAAGCATTCAAATATATGAAGCTATGGGGGCAATTCTTATTCAAACCATGACAGGGCCCTTTCATTTCAGGCTGGAGGCCACTAAAGCCAAAGCTCTGAGATCTTTCAGTTTGGACACTTGACAAAATTGCTTCAGAATCCTGCTTAGTTGTCTTCTTACTTCTTTCTTAGCTACCTTTGACCTTGAAATATTCACTGCTAAGTAGCTTGAGAATATTTTTTATCCTGGTTGTCTGTATGCTTGCACTATGATTTTGAGAGGCTTTTCTGTTTAACCTATTACTCCACTACAAAATTTTGGATTTTCACATGTATTTGTGAGTTACATAACTGTCCTTACCCCAGTGCCTTTCCTCCCATATATGTTCATTGTGCATCATTCTTTTACAGCGCAATACCCCTGTATACACAGACATGTTAGTAAGTCAGCAAGATGGCTCAGCAAGGAAAGGGGCTTGCAGCTAGTCTGACAATATGAATTCAATCTCTAGGACCTGAATGAAAGAAGAGAACTTACTTCCAAGAGCTATCTTTTATACTCTATATGTGTACTGTAGTATGCATGTATGCACATGCCCCCCACACACATACACACATACACATAGCAAATTCACATGGCTCAGATTAGAATAAATGACAAATGAAAATCATTGGCTAACTGACTACAGTGCTAGCCATGGTCACTTCGAATTGAAACTTAGAGTCTCTAAATTTAAAAAAAAAAAAAAACACAAAGAAAAGAATGCTGTATACATAAGACACTCATAAATGTGATCTAACACACGTGTCCTCCTTGACATGAAACAAACACACAAAACAGTAGCCCTGTTTAAGTTCAGTTACACAAATTCATCAGGTAGTAGTTATTCAGGTACACTCTCATCACTTCAATGGTGCTACAATTGAGCAGAGATGCAGCAACTGCCTCCCTCACCTTATTGCGTTTCTTTCTTTCTGGTCACCGAAGGGTGGATTCCCTCTGAGAGCATCACCCAGACTTCCTGCCTCTATCACCTGTGGTTAGTTTTTTGTGTCTTAACCGTTTGCCAAGCAATGAGAGATGCTGACAGGTCAGCTCCTGCCATTGCTGCAACAGAATTTTCCCAATTCCAGGTCTTACAGCATTCTCATTGCATGTCCCTTAACGTCACTGCTGTTGAATTGTCATCCACATCAATGGGGAGCTCTTCCTTGTTGTGATTGCTTTGCTTATGCTTACTTAAATAGAGGACTTTTCAGGAATAATTCTTTTGTAATAACCCTTAACTCAGCTATGACATATTTTATTCCCTCTCTAGAATCAATTTATTCAATAAAACAAAGTTTTCCTATTGATACTTCAAAAATGTAGTTCCAAAGATTTGAAAAATTATGAATTAAAACTCATACAGTCAGATAAAAAAAATCTACAAAGATGACAAAAAGAAATAAATATTAACATTTATTAACCCAAAATATTTAATCAGTTTTATTCAAGTTAACACAAGTAATAGATAATTTTTTAAGCATCTAAATGTTTTACTTTTTTTTTTCTTTTGATTATTCGAGACAGGGCTTCTCGGTGTAGCTTTGTGCCTTTCCTGGATCTTGCTCTGTAGACCAAGCTGGGTTCGAACTCACAAAGATCCATCTGCCTCCGCCTCCCGAGTGCTGGGATTAAAGGCGTGCACCACCACTGCCCCAGCTTGAATGTTTTACTTTTAAAATAATAGTTTTAAGCATTGGGACACAGAATGTGGTTTCAATAGGTAAACAATATTTACACTTGAAAAAAATGCTCATTTTGCCATTATCATATGAAATGTTTTACAAAATGTCAGTTAGTTAAGGCTGAGTTCCAGTGTTTTTCACATCTTTTTCTAATCGTATTTGTTTTCTGTTTATGATAGTTACAGTGCTGGTTAAACATTTTTCATATTGACAGAGCTGAGTGTTCACTGCTAGAAAAGGTATTCTATTCATCTGTTATCAAATATGCTTGTAAAATTCATTTACTTGTGACATGTTACATAATGACATGTCATTGGCTTTTGATTTTATGGTCAATAGTAGTGACTACCATATAATTTTAATGCACTTTCGTGTACTATCTCATTTTTGTAATCATCACTAATTCTGTTTGTCAACTTTAGCATATTTTCAGAAAAATACCTCTTTAGTTCCTGTTTTCCAATGCCTGAATTTAACTTTATTTCTTATTATTTTTATGAATTCTTTTCTTCTGCTTATTTTCTTTGTTTTTCTAAGATTTCGAAGTCAAGGGGCAGATCAATTTGATTTCTTCTCTTCAAATGTTTACATTCAATGTTCATAAACTTCTGAGTGCTGCTTCATACACTGCAGGGTGTAACATGGATATTATGGCTTCATTGCTATCAGTATCATGATCTTTAAAATGTATTTTTAGATGTTTTCTTGAAAGGTTACTTAGAATTGTTTTTATTCTGTCTTGTTGGTTTTCAGTTGTTAAATATTTGAACACCACTCAGCTATTTTTATTGGTCTGTAGATTTATTCCATTATGGCTGGAAACAAACATTTTGTTACATATTATTTTATTGTTAATATCTATTTTATTTTCAAGTGTGTGTGTCTGTGTACACAGATTCAAGTATTCACCATGGCCCGATGTTGTGTCAGATCCCCTAGAGTTAGAGTGTTAGGAGAAGGTTGTGAATTGTCTGATACCAGTGCTGGGAAGTGACCTTAGGTCATCGAAGGTCAGTACATGCTCTAAACCACTGAGCCATCTCTCCAGCCCCACAAGGTTTTATTTAAATCACTGATATTTATTTCATGGTTCAAAATAGATTATCTGTCCTCATATGTCTTCTGATAGCATTTTAAAACAACACATTTTCAGGTAAATGAAACAGCAACTTTTACAGTTAAATGGGTTGGGTTCAATCACTTTCTTCAGTTTTGTTTTAAGCATTTCTCAGAAAATTAAGGAAGTTTTCTTTAAAATATTTTCAGGATCGAAGTCTCCTTATCTTCTTTTATTTCACTGTGACACCTGTTTTTTTATATTTAATTTTTTTAAATAAATTTATTTATTTATTTTACATCCCAGCCACAGTTTCCTCTCCCTCCTCTCCTCCCAGTTGCTTCCCTCATCACCCCTCTGTTCCCAACCCCAATCTACTCCTCCTCTGTTCCTGTTTAGAAAAGGGTAAGTCTACTGTGGTTATCAACAAAACACAGCATATGAAGTTGAAGTCAGACTAACCACCTCCCCATGTAAGAAAACTCACAGAATCAACTAATCTGGGCTCCTAGGGGCTCACAGAGACTGAACCAACAACCAGGGAGCCTGCATTGGACTGACCTAGGCACTCTGCATATATGTGACAGTTGTGTAGCTTGTTCCCCTTGTGGGACTCCTAACAGCAGGAACAGGGGCTGTCTCCAACTCTTTTACAGGCTTTTGGGACCCTACTTCTCATACTGGGTCATCTTACCCAGCCTTAAGACACCTATGTTTTGTTTCTTATTGTCCCCAAAGCACCTCTCTCTTTCTGAACCTATTTTTATTTTTCATTTATATTTGTTAAATTCTTCTCATATCTCCCAAGCCTTCTTCTGCTGTTTAGTTCTGCTGTTCTATCTACCAAGATTTCTGCTGAGGCGATCATGCTTTCTAGTTTTAAATTCTAGACTCTTATTTTCATTATATCTTATGCTGCATGTTACTGCCATATCTGAGTGAAATCTAGAATTATCATATGGTCTCTCTTAATGCTCCTGCCTGAGCAGCTGTGCCCAGCAGCATTAACCTCCTAACTACCTTTCTCTGGTGCCAGTAAAGCATAAATTTAAAAGGTCATAATGTGGGAATCCTGCAGAACTCACTCAACTCTTACTTCCAGAGTGACCAGAAGTGACATAGCACTTGATTAAGATATATTTTTATTTATAATCATATGCAGGCATACATGTTTGTGTATATGTATGTGCACATAAGTGTAGTTTCCCCAAACACCAGAAGAGGGCATTAGATCTCTTGGAGCTGGAGTTACAGATGGTTGTAAGCATCTTGATTTGGGTGGTTTGAACTAAACTTAGGTCCTCTGCAAGAGCAACACATTCCATTAACCAATAAACCATCACTCCAGTACAGAACACAGCTTTTTCTGTGGTACTTATTTGGAGCTGTAGAGTAAATAAAAATTTTCTGTCATATCAGGCTACTTTTTCTGTATTGTTGTCTAGATACTACAGGCATGTGTGTGTGTGTTCATTGGTTTCTACTTTGCTGTATTCTTCCACCTCAACTCTATGTTATAAGAACTTTGGAGGAGGAGGCAGAGGAGGAGGGGATATCCTTTTAGGAAAATAGTAGGGAGGCATTTATCTACTCCATGTCCCTCAGTGCTTCAAGCTCTTGGTTTTGTACTTCTAATCTATTTTTATTTTGACTTATTCCTAAGTTTAAGTTCTACATACCACAGCATAGGGTTTACACTATAAATATTCAGAAAATCGCAATCGTCTTTTAAATAAGATTGCATAAATTTTACATGTAGAAGTTCTGATTGACAGTTGACTTTAATTTCTTCTATTCCTCTCTTGGTTCTGTTTATGCAATACGTCTTGTCTTTTGCATAGTCTATATATTTAATACTTATTGATAGTCTTTTTATTTCATACAGTTACTTTTTAGAGTTAAAGGGTTACAAGTGAGGTTGTATTTGCCTTCAGTCATATCACTTGGAACACACCTGCATTTCTTTGTGTAAAGAAAAGCTTTTGAGTAGAAGCTCCTGTTAGCATCTTACATAACACTAGTGCTGAAGGTGAAGTTGGTTCGCTTTTTTTCATCTGAATCACATATGTCAAACTTATTTGAGATGCACATAGGATTTTGGTAGGTAAGTTTCCCACAACTTATTTTTCATCTGTTTTCTCAATGTAAGATATTAAAATAATCTTGCCCTCTGATTTTCAAAATAATCTCTGGCAAAAAGCTTTCCATTTTTAAAAATGAATTTTTTCTTTGTTCCTCTATATGAGACTTCATCTATGATCACCTTTAATTATTTTTTGTATCTTTAATTCTAAATAATTTAGTTAGGTTATATTTAGAGTGAGTATTGTATGTGTGTGTGTGTGTGTGAGAGAGAGAGAGAGAGAGAGAGAGAGAGAGAGAGAGAGAGAGAGAGAGAAGATTAGCTTACTCATACTTCTATGAGATTTTTGGATACATTGTTTGTGGTAGTTAGAATGTAATTGACCCCCATAATCTCATAGGGAGTGGCACTATTAAGAGATGTGGCTTTGTTGGAGTGGGTATGGCCTTGTTGGAGAAAGTGTGTCATGGTGGGGGTGGGTTTTGAAGTCTCTTTTGCTCAATCAAGCTTTCTTCAGTATGACTGTCAATCAATTTCATGGTGGGGGTGGGCTTTGAAGTCTCTTTTGCTCAATCAAGCTTTCTTCAGTATGACTGTCAATCAATTTCCTGCTGCCTGGAAGATGCAGCATTCTTAGCTCCAGCACTACATCTGCCTGCTGTGTTCCCTGTCATGATGTTAGTGGACTGAATGTCTGAAACTGTAAGAGCACCACCCCAATTAAATGTTTTCTTTGTAAGAGTTGCCATGATCATGGTATCTCTTTACAACAAAACCCAAACTAAGAGAGAAGTTGGTGCCAGGGACTGGGATATTGCTGTGATAGGTCAGACCATTTGTTTGAAGGAATTTGGATCTTGCTACTTGGGATTATGAAAGCAGTGTAATGCTTTAAGCACTGCTGATTGGGCCATACTAGTAGGAGCATGGAAGACAGAGGTGCTAAACTTTATTTGAACTGTCCGGGGCTCACTCAAGAGGTTTCAGAGGAGAATTTTAGTTTGTTGCCTAGAAATCCTTCTTGTAATATTTTGGTAAATGAAGTGGCTGCCCTTTGCCCTTGGCTGAAAAGTCAGCTTGTGGCTAAGATGCAGAGGCCTGGGTTAATTCTGTTGGCTGAAGAAATCTCAAAACAGCATACCATAGGCTCTGTCATGTGGTTTTTTAATGGTAATGCTAATGAATAATTATAATGAAAAGGAGCAAGTTGAGCAGGGTAAATTACAGAAAGTAAATTTTGAAGAGAAAAAGAGTACCAGGAAGTGGTGTGGAGCTGAATCCTATGTTCAAGGAGATAAATGGATTTAGAAATGGTATAAGGGGAGTGGTGATCTCAGGGCAAGATCCCATTCAGATAAGTTTTCAACTTGTAAAAAGAAACTAAAGAAAAGCTTAAAGCTGGATATGGTGGGGCACATAATTTCCTTTTATCTTTAATCCCAGGACTGGGAAGGCAGAGGCTGGCAAATTTCTGAATGTGAGGCTAGCCTAGTCTACAGAGCAAGTTTCAGGACAGTCAAGCTAGGCAGTGAAGTACAGAAAGCAGATGAAAATGTAATTGTTCCAGGGGGCCATGTTCCAGCCCCAGCAAACAGCAGAACTTGGCTGCTTCAGTCACGTGGTTCTGGCTTTAGAGTTAAGGATAGAAGAAACAAGTTATAGAATTTGCCTCCATGCCTAAAGAAGTCAAGTCTGCTGAGGCCAGGTATATGTCAGGGGTGTCCATGGATGGATGCCCAGCAGAGAGGCCATTGTTTGAAGCTAAGAAATCGAAGCCTGGATTGCCTTGAGGAACCCAAGATATTAGGGATGCCAGAGTCATGGGATACCTGCCAAGGAGATCTGCTAACAGGGAGTGGAAACAGCCCAAGAGAAAGAAGTATGTTGCAGTCAACAAAACTGAACAGAGTTGGAAATCTGAAGAGTGTTTTAACATCAGACATGGAGTGGCAGAGTTTGGAGCTTGCCCAAACGGTTTTTGGTCTTGCTTTTGTTCAGAATTTCCTCAATATGCTTCTTTCTCTATGCTTGGCATTGTAATATATATCATGTGCCATTATATGTTGGAAGCATATGATCTGCTTTTTTATTTTAATTTTACAGGTGATTACAGTTAAGAGATTACATGAATCTCAGAAGAGACTTTGAAGTTTGGAATTTAAAACATTGTCAAAACTGTGATTGACTATGGGAACTCTTGAAATTGAACTAAATGCATTTTGTATTATATACTGTTATAAGCTTATGGGGGAGGGGGCAGAGAGTGGAATGTGCTAGTTTGAATGTAATTGGCTCCCATAATCTCATAGACAGAGACACTATCAGGAGGTATGGCTTTATTGGAGTGGGTATGTCTTTGTTGGAGGAAGTGTGTCTCTGGGGGCAGGCTTTGAAGTCTCTTCTGCTCAAGCTTCCCTCAGAATGACTATCAGTTGACTTCCTGCTGCCTGGAAGATGTAGCACTCTCAGCTCCAGCACCACATCTGCCTACATGCCACCATTCAATGATGATAATGGACTGAACCTCTGAAACTGTAAGAGAGCCACCCCATAATGTTTACTTTATATGAGTAGTCATGGCCATGGTGTCTCTTCACAGAAATAAAAACCCAAGCTAAGACACTGTTTGATGCCTTTCCTTATTTTCAGAAAATTATGTTCTCATTGTATTTAAACATATTTCATCTATTCTCTCTTTTCATTTTCCTTTTGAAATGGCAAATACTTATTTGGAAGAATAAATGAAACTGCTTCACATATCTAAGACCCCCGATCTAATTATTGAACTAGAATGACATTCACTCAGACTCTTAACTGTCAGCTCTACTGGTGAGGACATCAATATATTCTTCACCTGCTATTCTGTTTTTGTTTCCATGGTTTCTATTTTTCTCTTCATTAAAATTTCTTTATACCTACTGAAATCTCCAATATATTTTTATATAAGACATTCTTTCCCTTAGAATAGTTATCATGTTAATTGTTTATATATCTTGTCTGTTTTTTTGTATGTCAGTGTCATATTTAATTTAATTCTGTTGATAATTTTCTTTGGGCTGCAGTTTTGTGTTCTTGTTTATTTCTGTATTTCATAATTTTGTTCTAAAGACAAACCATTCATAGGGCAATGCTGTCATGTTTTACTTATTGTTAGACATAGGCTTGCTTCTCTGTAGTTCTTTACATGGAGAATTGAGTAAACTCCGGTAAATATTAAGATGTGTTTTTATTTTGTTATATTTTCACTCAATGAATTAGAATCCTTGGAAGTCTTACAGCAATACAAACTATTATAATAGGAATAAAAGGATTTTTAGATAATTTTCAAATAATTCTTGGGTATAGTAACCTCTTTGCCTGCATCACAAAGAAAACATCTTTTGGGGGGTTTCTGCCCCTTCCTAAGCAACATCTTGAATTTTTTCCTGAGTTTTTCTTCATGTTTGACTATGACAGGGACATAAAGGAGATAAACTCTTTTCTTTTGCTTTAGCCTTAGTATTGGGCAAATGATGTGTTCCTGACGCTTGAGGGGTCATCTTTTTCCATCAGTGATCATGACCTCCCTCCAGGCATAAGGAATGTTGGTTCATCTGGCCCAGCGATGGCTTTCTCATTTGTCTGGAATAAAAGAGGGATTCCTTTGTTTCTGTTCCTTACTTTGAGTATTTATTTATAGTCTTGACTTAGTTTTGTGGCTTGTCTTGGTTACTTTTCTATTGCTGTGTAGAGGCATCACCTCCAAGGAAGTTCATAGAAGAAGTTTATTGGGGGCTTATGGTGTCAAAGGGTGAGTCCATGACCATCATGGCAAGAAGCCTGGCAGCAGGCAGAAAGGCATGGTGCTCAAGCAGCAGCTGGGAACTCACATATCGAGAGACTGAGAATAAAAGAGGAGAGAGAGAGAAAACCAGTAACAGTATGAGTATCTTGGAAAAGCAGTGATATATCTCCAAAAAGTCCACACTTCCTAATCCTTTCCAGACAGTTTCTTCAACTGTGGACCAAGTATTCAACTATATAAGCCTACATGGTTCACTCAATCTACCATAATGCCTACCTCTCAATTCTTTAAGATTTCTCTTCCATGCAAATCCAGAGAAGTATCTGAGCAGTGTTTCATGCTTTCTTCACAGCAGCTACTGTCCTTGTATTGATAACATTGCCATGGGTGGTGCTCCCTCTGGATTCTTGCTCTGACTCCACCACCTTTCATGATTACTTAGAGATGGTATGGAAAGAGTCTGTAAATTAGAATTAATAATAAGATAATGTGTAGTGTCTTTTCTGCATTCATACCTCACTATTAACTTTTAAAAATTCTATTTATTAAAAATTAATTTTAATGGCTTATACAATAATGCATGCCTTTCTTAGTGATTATACCTGAAACTGTCTTCCTCATATCTTGAGTGAGTTGGGTTTTCAGGGATTTCAACTCTCCAATGTGCTCAAAAAGTTTGTTCTTTTATAGTTCCCAGCTTTGGCTTGCTTTGAGGATGAACATGATGGGTTTTCTATTTTCTGTATGCCAACACAAAGTTGGATTTAGCAGTGACCTTTCAAAGTAAATTCTATATCTTGAAAATACAAGAGTATGATAATTAGTCTTCAATGTCAACTTGACTGGGTTTAGAACCACACAAGACATATAAAATCTGGATGCTTCTGTGAAGGTGTTTTCAGTAGGTCTTAACTGAAGAGGGAAGTGGTACTGTTGTATCGACTGATATCCTGGAATAAACAAAAAGTAGAGAATGAGAAAGTCAGTAACAGCAGATGCCTCATTCTCTGCTTCCTTATCCACTTAGGCACGGACAAGTCCCTACCATCACACTCATGACTTCTTTCCACTGCTATTCTGTCCCTGCCATGGGGGACTCTGACTTCATATATATACATATAATTTTTATTAAAATTTTTTCTTTCCCTTTACATAGAAACCCCTGTTCCCCCTCATCCCTCTTTTCCCACTGCACTCCACCTACCCCCATCCCACCCCATCCCCTCCTCATAGAGGGTAAGTCTTCCCTGGGATAGTCAACACAGGCTGTCATATCATGTTGGGGATGGACCTAGCCCCTCCCTGCTGCATCAAGAGGGGGAGAAAGGGTTGTAAGAGCAAGGGGTGGGGTCAGAATCATAATGGGAAAAGCCATAGAAATAGCTTACCCAAGCTAATGGGAACTCCTGGACTCTGGACTGACAGCTGGGGTACCTGTGTAGGACTGAACTAGGCCTTCTGAAAGTGAGTGAAAGTTGTGTGGCTTGATGTGTTTGTGGTCCCCTGGCAAAGGGACCAGGTCTTATCCTGGGTACTCGAACTGGCTTTTTAGATCCCATTCCCTAAGGACTCTGACTTCTAAAAGCCCAAGCCAAAGTCAATCCTCACCACCATGAGGTGTTTATTGTCAGCATTTGATCACAGTAATGAGAAATTAAATAGTGTTCTCAAGCCAAAATTTAAAATTACTTAGTAACTTAACATGAAGATAAAAATAATTCAGATTTTAGTATCAGAAGAAAAAGTTTAATGAACAGTAAATAGTAAGCATTAGTTGACTCTAGAATAACTGCATAAATCTCCCTGCATTAAATGAATGTTGTACATTTTCAAGATTTAAGACAGACTGGGGAAAGGAAACTTATATTCTTCACCACGCCCAGGCCTTTCCACATCTTTTGAAGAACAGGAAAAGAGGTATTCAGCGGTTATTGGAAGTTAAATTGCTGTGATTAAATGAAAGCTATTCAAGTTCTATACAGATCTAAAAGATGGAACTTTCTAGAATCTTTTTTACTAGGGAGATTAATTTACAACTGTTACAAAATACTCCCCACAACTTTAGGCCCAGGCACTCTAGTATACATGTGTGTGTGTGTGTGTGTGGTGTGTGTGTGTGTGTGTGTGTGTGTGTGTGTGTGTAACACAGAAGCATCATCTTATTATTTTAATTTGAGGCACAGAGATGTGCAGGTACCCTCAGAAGGCAGACAGGAGAGGGAATCGAATCCCTCAGTGCTGGAATTACAGGCCGAACAGTTGTGAACCACCAGACATGGGTGCTAAGAACCAAACTCATGTCCTCTGCAAAAGCAATATACACTCTTAAACTTCTGAGCCATTTCTCTAACCCCCTCATTTCTATTCTTGCAAGAGAGATACATTCAGTCTACATCTTCAAGTATTTCAGTGAATGGATAATTATTTTATGGGTTGCATTCTAATGAAGCACTGGATAATACTAGATTTTAAGTGATAGTGAGCATCGTGTATGTACATGCACATATATGATCAGACTTGACTGCTTGGGGCTCCTGGTGTTAGCACTATTTGAGAATAAGAGAGAAAGCAAGAAGTTGAGAAAAGAGCTGTAGCCTTGCCTTTTATTTTGCCTTAACTTTGAAAGAAGCAGTTATTTTTATCTTGCTGATTTATTGATGAGATGTAAGAAAGAAGCCTCTAGTGGTACACTTCTCTGAGATGGATATAAGTATCAAAAAAAAAAAAAGTCAAAAAGGTTGCTTTGCTTAAAACCAGAACAGACCCAACAAGTTCCTTGATTGTGAATCAGGCCTTTTCTGGCTGGTGTTGTTGTTTCAGAAGGATTTCCTTTCTTGATTAGCTTTCATCCTCACCTGTTCTACACTGCTAGGTCCCTGCAGAGCTGACCCAGAGAATAAAGGTGTTTTTGTGAAATTTTCAATTCTGTTTCCTGACACTTGGAGTTCAAAGTTTGTCTGAACCCCGTGGTGCTTTTGTGATTCACATGCAACTCATGGGCCTTTGAAATTTACTGGGTAAGAAAAGGAACAAGGTTTATGGCCCATATTAGATAGAAATCCTAAGACAATTGTGAGATCTTGCAAAATCTATTGTATATAGCATATATCACAGATGGAACATGAAGAACACCATCGGGCATCTGTGACCCTTGTGCGTTGCTCAGTCCTCAGTACAGAATGCACTCAGAAAAAAATCTACCTCTTGTTTTATTCCTTTTGCTGTGTATATGTTTTTGAATGGCTGGATATTCCACAGTAGAATGGATTTGTCTTATTTCTAGTAAAGAAACTTAGCACATTTCAAAATGCAAATAATGAACCTCTGTTGGTTGGGTATAGACAGCAACAATTTCTCTTCCTAATGATAATGAAGATATGCAAGTTTGTGACTAATACCTGAACAAGACATAAGAGATTGGATCTGGAAAAGAAATATATGGAGATGCCAGTGGGACCTTCGTGAAGAGAAAGCCCTCATGTACAACTTCAGGTTTTCTTTATTATGTATTGTTCTACAGAAGTTCCATTCCCATGGCCCTTAACCCTCAAATCTCATCTGCTAAGAATGTATTCTAGAAATGGGAGATGAAGGAAAGAAAAACAGTCTTAGAGGGAATAAAGCATATTTGGTGGGCAATGGGGGCTTCAGGGGCTCTGTTTTATTTCCTGTATTGCGTCTTTGGTTGACAAAATGAGACTGTAGATGGCAGCTGATAATCATACTTCTGTCCAGAGTCAAAGAGTGTGTCCATTTAGACTCACATCTTCAAAAGATATAAAATTGAAATCACGAGTCAAATAAATTTACTAGGCTCCAGCCTCCTACTGCAATGGAAGATAAGAGTTTTGAGACTTTATATTTTTAATGATTTACACCTGTAATAAGCATTAAAACTTCTCTCTTCTTCTCCATCCTCCCCCCACACACATATACACATAACTTACATCTCATAACAAAGGGAAATGAGGAGATTGCAAGGCCCCAATCCTAGATGTCAATCATATTTAAATGACCCTATTTGATCAATAAAATTCAGAAGTGAAATGTTCCCTGCCCAGTGAGAATCCCCTTTCCTTCTCTACATTGGTCAGAAAGCAGTTTATTTGGATGTGGAAGGTTGATTGCTCACACAGACAGCTGAGAAACCTGGAAAAACACCCATATCCTCTGCATGATTTGTACAAGAAGAAATTAATCAGTGTTGTTTTAAGCCAAAATCCTGAACAACACCTCTGTGTATACTTGTATTGAGGCTAAATTTAGAGATGTCTTAAATTAGTTGTTTAATTAAATTAATCTGCCTTAGGCTTAAGGGGCCTTTTTCTTGAACATTTGCAAGACTTGTTTAAGGCTTTTATTGTTTGTAGAATGCATCACTTATAGCTGAACATTCTACCAAAACAAGCCATTACCATCATCTAAAGCTTAGACCAAATCTTAGGTCTGTGGTGTCTGAATAAATAAAGGGCTGTTCGATTCTCCCAAGCTATGTCTCAAGAGATCTGTTATGAAAAACACTAAATATACATGTTATCGAGTGAACATTTACCAAATGTGAAGTAGTTTTTATTTCCTGAATTTTAATATTTAACAGGAATGAGAAGTGCAAAAATTTAGTTAGTTCAGCATAAGCCTGGCTATTTCAATTTGACAACTTTGCACACATAAACTGATTACCTTCACTCTCATGGTAGAAAATAAAGGTTGAAAGATTCTCATTGGTTACAGAATACTGGAGCTGGAAAAGACCTTTTCACAATTTAGTTACTGATTTTATGGTGTTTTCTTGACTATTTTAGTTCAGTTTTGTTTTTATTGTTTTGCTTAGGTTTAGTTTGGGTTTCTTTGAAGCAGGCTCTCACTAGACAGACCAGACTTCTCTTAAGTTCCTGGTTGCCTACTTGTGCATGCTGAGTACTGGGAATATAGGTATACTGCCAAGGCACTTACAGAGATCTGCAGTAATATGGGTGAGTCACATGTACTTAATCAAGAATGGGAATTTTTAATGTCAATATTTCTTATGAGGGAGTTTTTTTTTCCACTATGGTTTAGGTAATGCTCTTTAAAAACCTGATATCCTGGCCCTTGAGGAAACAACAGAAACAAGAAACAAGAAAGTCACTGTCACTTCCTACTGATCTTTTACTCCTGTACGTTCCAGTAAGTCATTCTCTCATCTTCTGCTGCCCGTGTCCTCTGAAACACGATATAAGATCTTCCTGTGGGAATGCTCATCTGTCTTAATGTGTCAGCATGGCCTTTACCAAACACATTCTAGCAGCACTCTGGTGATGGTCATTGCACAGACTTCTAAGATGTTCTTCTAAACAATACCTAGTCTTTGTCATTTCAGAGCCCATCTCCCCACTTCATTTAGGGTGATTGAAAACTTTTCCAGCCTCTTCTTCACATTCTTCCAAATGCTACCCATACTCAGTCCCAGAGTCAATGCCACATGCTCAGGTACCCTATAGCCATGCCGCACTCATCACAAGAAATTTTCTTAGTTCATTGTGTATCATTATGATTAATCATACAAAGCTAAGTCCATTATAAGAAAAAGGAGTCATTTGTGGCTCACATTTCTGGAGGGAGTAGTGTACAAGAGCATGGCATGAGCATCTGCTGAACCTGGTGAGGACCTCTAGCCTCTGTACAAGTTAATAATATATAACTAAACCAGAAGGGGAAGACAGCAGGACAATCCAGGACATGTAGGTGAGAGAATAATCAAGGGAGACTCTCTGCCTTATAACAGCAAATGTCATGGAAACTAATCCAAATTCACAATCTAACCAATTTCTATGAAATGGGCATTAACTTCTTCCAAGACTAGTCCCTTCCCACTAGTGTCCATTTCCTAGAGAACATACTCACACACCTTTTGATATCATGATAGTGAGGACCATCTTCTCGAATATGAGTTTTGAGTGAACAAACCATAGAAACCATGGCATCACCTTTCATGTAATTATATCTAAAGACACAAGGAGATAGAAGAATCTGCACTACCAGGTAGTGATACTTTCTTTCTAGCATATGATCACTTGGTCAGAGTTTGCCAGTCACACAGCTCCACAACTCCATCAAACCAAGCATAAAACTGCAAAAATCTGTTCAATCCTTTGGGCCCTTGGATTCGTTATAAAGACTGATGCATCAAGGTAAATTTAATATGACTTTGCCTTGTCACATTGTCATTTGATGTTAGGGCTTCTTCTATGAACTAGTAAGAGTAAGAAAAATATATTTATTTTCACCTAACTATTATAGTAAATATGTTATCATTCTAAACCTAAATTATGAATGCACTATATGAAATGAAGCATTTTTCTTTAAAAATCATTTTGTAATTTCAGGTTTCACAAAATCTGCTTTTACATTAGCTCAAGTTTACCTAAAGTGACCACACTCAATTATTGTCTGTAATATTTCACTGGAAAAAGAAACCTCAATTATTGAAGCTGTATTGTGAACAAACAAGCAAATATCCCCCAGAGATGAGGACCAGCCAATGCAATACTCACTCAGTTGAAATGATTTGGGGGTTTGGTGCAGTTGAATTCTCTGTGCAGAACAACTGTCTTGCCAATGTTCTCTCATGTGAAGAAAAATGAGAATACCAGCCAACATTGGTCTGAAAACTAAATTAGAATTGAATGTTGATTAAAAAGAATCCCTCACTTGCACTTCCCAAGTAAAATAAAATTATAAAAATGAACTAACATCTGGGAAAAAGAACCCTGATAAGGGCCTTGTACCCACTAGAGCAAGAAATATAAGAAGTTAGTTCATCTACATTTACAATATAGTGCTAGAGCTCACATTCTAAAGAAGAATTATGCATGAAACATTTTTAAATTATCAATAAAAATGAATATAATACCCAGTCATGCTTTCAATTTTTATTTAATTAAAATATTTTGGTTAATTTTTATGAATATGAATGTTCTTCTTACACTTATGTATGTGTGCCACATGGGTGTCTGGTGCCCTAGGAGGTCAGAAGAAGGTAACAGATCTTCTAGAACTTGAGCCATGGATGGTCATGAGCCACTGTGTGAGTTCTGGGAACTGAACATGAGTCCTCTAAAAGACCAACAAGGGCTCTTAACTGCTGAGCCAACTCTTTAGCCCTTTATTTACATTTTCAAATTTTATTTTATGTGTATGGGTGTTCCGCCTGTTCATGACTCTCTGCACCATCTGCATGCCTGGTACTCAGAAAAGGTAGAGAGGGTGTTAGATCCCTTGGAATTGGAGTTAGAGATGGTTGTGAGTTGTCATGTGTGTGCTTGGAATTGTGCTTGAGTCCTATGGTAGATAAGTTAAGGCCAGTATTCTTAACTGCTGAGTCATCTCTCCAACCCACCAGGCTTTCAGTTCTGATAAAATAACCAACACTCCTACACATATTCCTCTCTTTGTCACAATCATGTCAAAATTTTGTCATCTATTTTACCCAGCAGGTTTAAAATTTTTATTATCAAGTAATGCAAAGATGATTGTAGTTCAGAGTTTGAGTACCTTTTAAGGGTTGACTTTTTGTGGGAAGCAACAAAATAAAACAGGAAGAAACAGGAAAAGGGAGAGAAGGAAAACTAAAAGAAAAGTATAGAAAAAAAGGATGTATCTTAAGTGAATTACTGGATAAAAAAAACTAAACTTAGTGAAAAATAAAGGTACACTGATTTAACCTACAGTGTCTGGGGAAATGTTTTATTTAAAAAAAATTAGCTACAAGAAAGAATGGCCAAAATTTTGACTTGGACACCTCTAATGTCAGATGAAGGGAAGGCATGTCACAATAACATACTCTGTGTTGAACAGATCGAGACTCTTCCTCACGTGAAATGAAGCTGAAGCCAATTTGTCATCCCAGGGGTATCATCCAGCAATCAATGGGAGCAGATGCAGAAACCCACAGTCAAACATTTGACAGAGCTCAGCAAACCCCACCGAAGAGGGAGAGGAAGGATTGTAGCAGCCAGAGGGTTGAGGGCACCACAAGAACACAGCCCACAGAATCAATTAAGCAGGGCTCATAGGGCCTCACACAGACTAGAGCAATAATCACAGAGCCTGCATGGGTCTGCACTAGGTATTCTGCATATATGTTATGGGTGTGTAGCTTGATATTCTTATGAGGCTCCCAACAGTGGAAGAGGGGGTTGTCTCTGACTCTTTTGCCTGCTCTTGGAACCCTTTTTCTCCTACTGGGTTGCCTTGTCCAACCTTGATAGGAGGGTTTGTGCCTAATCTTATTGTTAACTTTTTAAGCCATGTTCAGTTGATATCCCTAGGAAGCCTGTACTTTCCTGAAGGGAAACAGAGAAGGAGTGGATCTGGGAGAATGGGGAAGTAGAGAAGGAACTGGAAGGAGTAGAAGGAGGGGAAACTTCAGTGAGGATGTAATGTATAAGAGAAGAAAAGAGAAAAAAAAACTCTTAAACATTATCCGACTCACATCACATCTGATAAGAAAGAGGAGATCTTTCTGCAACTATCTAAAAATTGAGTTACAGACCTTTACCCTAAGCCATGGGGAAATCAACAGAAGCAGGATTCAGGTACCATTTGTATTTTATTTATGTACTTATTTATTTATTTGTTTGTTTGTTTGTTTGTTTGTTTTTTAACAGCCTGGCTAGAATTTCCCCTCCCTCCTCTCCTCCCAGTCCCTCCCCCTCCACCTTTGTCCTGACTCTTCAATCTACTTCTCCTCCATTTCTGTTCTGGAAAGTGTAGGTCTCCCATAAGTATCAACAAAACATGGCATATCAAGTTGAGGTAAGACTAAGCACCTCCCTATGAATTAAGGCTGGAGAAAGCAACCCAATGTAAGGAGTCCCAAAAGGCAGCAAAAAGAGTCAGAGACAGCCCCTTCTTCCACAGTTTGGAGTCCCACAAGATGACTAAGCTATACAACTGTAACATATATGCAGAGGACCTAGGTCAGTCCCAGGCAAGCTCTCTGATTGTCACTTCAGTCTCTATGATCCCCTATGAGTCAGGTTAGCTGATTCTATGGCTTTTCTTGTGGTGTCCTAGACCCCCCTTGACTCCTAAAATTATTTCCTCCCCTGTTCTGCAGGATTCCCTGAGCTCCAACTAATGTTTGGCTGTGGATCTCTGCATCTGTTTCCATCAGTTGCTGGATGAAGCCTCTCCGATGACAATTAGGCTAGGCACCAATCTATGTGGATAGCAGGATATCATTAGGCATCATTTCACTGACTTTCTTCCTCTCAGTTGTGTTTGTTTCTATCCTAGGCCTCTGGGTCATCTTGCCTGTGGGATGTGGTGCTCCAGGTACTGTCAGGGGTGGGTTTACTCTCCTGGTATGGGTTTAAGGCTAGAACAGTCATTGGCTGGCCACTCCCTCAATCTCTAGGCCATCCTTACACTGGCACATCTCATAGGCAGGACAGACTTATGTTGAAGGTTATATGGCTGAGTTGTTGTCCCAGTTCCTCCACTGGAAGTCTTGCCTGGTCATAGGAGATGGCCAGTTCAGGCTAGCTATCTGCTATTACTAGGAGTTTTAGCTGGGATCGTTCTTTCAGGTTCCTGGGAGAGTCCCTTTTGCCACATTTCTACCAGACCCCCCAAGCCCCCCCTTCTAGTATTCTTTCTCAGTACTCTTCCTCTTGATTCCCCACTACCAACCTGATCACTCATGTCCAAATCCCCACCTGCCCACAATCAAGAAAGCTATTTCCCTTTCCCAGGAGATCCAGGTGTTCCCCCTTGAACTGTCCTTGCTACTTAACCTTTCTGTGTGTGTGGATTATAGCATAGTTATCCTTTATTAATCCTATATCCATTTATGAGTGATTACACACAATCTTTGTCTTTCTTGGTCTGGGTTACCTTACTCAGGAAGGATTTGGGAGCTTTTTATGACTAATAACCATTCAGGATCTGTGATGATTCTACACAATGCTTAGTAACTGATTTGCAAGATAGAAACTATGCATTACCTAGAACACACCTTTGAGGATTACCTGATCCTGATTTTGATGGTTAGTATTTATTGTCAACTCCATTGCATTTAGAATCATCATGGAAACATATCTCTGGTTGTGCCTATAAAAGTATTGCCAGAGAGATTTACCTGAAGAGAAAAGGTCCAATTTGAATGTGGGTGACACTAGTGATGAGGTAAGATCCTAGACTGGACAGAAAGGAGAAGGCAAGCTAAGCACCAGCATTTGTCTCTCTGAAGATGCATTGTGACCAGGTATATCACATTCCTACCACGTTCCTCCACTGCCATGATGAACAAGACCTCAAACTGTGATCCACAATAAATGTTTTCTGCCTTAAGTTGCTTCCATCAAACACCGTGTCAAAGCAATGAGAAAAGTAACTAATACAATGTTTTGAAACTGCAAATTGCAGATCTCTGGATGTGGTCATTCCTGACAATAGGCATGTAAAATGTTTACAGCATAGTTCCAATTGTTTACCCATAGTGGGAACAGACAGCGGTCTCCATTTATATGTAATCTTATGAGTCTCCATATACATTACAAAACCAATCTTTTCTTTAGGTTTCCTTATACTTGATTATAGTATCCTGCTCATTAATCTTCTCATTCAAATAATGAGAGGAATGGTCTTATAACAGCAGCACATATTTTTATCTACATGGATATCTGCTTACTTTTCATTTTTCATTAGTCTAAGAGGATAGAAAACAGACATCTTCTTCTCTAAACCCATCACTTTGTCACTTTGCAGGTAAGTAAACTGAATCCAAACTAACTGTTCTGGAGTATTCCATATATCTGTTGACAGATTTGATAGTTAACTAAGTTATTTTCCCATGGTCACAGCCAGGTGGGTGAATTCGAGCATCTGTACAACAGTGTGCTTGGAGAGAGACCAGGGAGCCCTCCAATCCTTCCATCACTGAAGTAAATCTTCCAGGGTGGTACGTAATTCATTTATATAGAAATTTAGCTCCGTGGGTAGAGCAGAGAAAATGGCAAGACCTGAGAATTAACTGACAGCCTGGGAGTAACTGGAAGCTAATAATTATGCTAGTTTCTCCTCCTGATTCCAAAGTGCAAACATGCTTTAAACAGATTGCCAGTTCCCCCAGGGAAGAGGGAAGGAAATGGCTGGATTAAAGTCAGAAAGCAGAGAGCCAAAAAAATCTAGTATTCATTACCATCCCCATCAATGAATATTTATCGAGCTCCCACAGAGAACCTAGTATCAAGGCTCAGGAATTCTGAGAAGTAAATACAATTTAAGGCAGTAAAAGTTCTATCTAAGCCTGGCACATGGCAGGGGGGAAGACCCTAGATGCCAAAAGAAACAAAAGGGAGAGCCAGGAATATGCACATCTTCTTCGACTTTCAGAAATCAATCAACCCTGCCCTAGTGCAGGGCCAAGTCCCAATTTTGCTTCATTATTTAAAACTAAACTTTAAGTTAATTTTAAACATCAATGTTAAGAATCACCAAAATGACTTCAGTGTCTTCTAGAAGCTTGCAAGTCTTCAGTCGGTGTCGTGGTATTTTAGTCTATATTGGAACAACAATAAAACTCATTGTTATGAAAGGTCTTTGCCCAACAAGAAAAAATACTTCTTTTTAGCACCTAACAGTCATGCCTAAGAGAGAGGATGTGACTGTTGACACTTAGGTGCAAGTTCTGTCTCTGCAGTATAAGAATATGCTTGCTTCTAGCATTGCAGTCAGATGTGATCATTTGATTACTTTGTATGGAATTGTACATAAAAACTTACATGTTGTTGATAAGACTATCAGTTGTTTTATAAAAGAGCAGCCTGGGTGGTCTTTCTCCCAGAAATGCACAATCTCTTATGTAAGAACACATGCTTGATGCTTTGAAACTCACTTTTGCTTAACTCTCTCTTTCGCCTATCTTTTTTCTAAGCATACTTTCGCTATTGCTTTGGGCTTTACTTTCTCTAATGTCTTCTTGTCATATGGCAGCTTATTGTGGCTGACCTCCATGCCTGCTTATCTCAAATGCTTTGGCTTTTTTTCCCCCATTCACCTCCTTTGGGCAGCTACACAGATTTATAGCATGCCTGCCCAGTGGTTTTTTTTTTTTTTTTCATTTAAACGCTAATGTAATTGTCCTCAGGCGTCCATTTGAGCCTGCTATTCAATTCACTCATTAATGAAAGTAAGAATCAGAAAAGGAGATACTGATTTCCCCAGTACCAAATGGCATACTCCATCAGGACTCTCCAAAATTCTGGTATTGTGTGGTACCAGACACACACCTGCATCACCCTCCTTCTCCAGGCTTTCCTATTGAAGATCCTGTCTCCACTATATCTTGCTAGAACTGGAAAGTTTGTATTCTTCAATCCTCCTACATTTGCACTTGGACACAAAAAGGCCAGAGGAAAACTGAAGTTCACCTTAATAGTAATTCATGCTTGACACACCTATGTTCTCAGTAGAAGGACACAATCACATGGGGAATGAATAACTCACCACTTGTGCCACGTTTAGAGCTAGAGCTAGGGAGTGGAAATTAAAACATTATTCATTGGGTAGGTTCCTCAGGAAATGCTGTCCCAAGATGAAATATGCTCACTTGAGGCTCATTTTTAAATTTAGAAGTGAAGAAATAGAGAACATATTGTCATTGTCTGGCTCTCATTTTCTTCCTATTCTCTCTATTCCTGTGTTGCTAATATATCTGTTAGCAAACCTGAGAGTCACAGTCTGTGACCCAAGCCATGTTTAGTCACTTATTATTGATATATCAATTGGAAAAAAGCAGTATTAATAGTGGAAAGTACAAAATAAAGATTTATTCAATATGTCCACTTGGGAAGAGGGACAAAGAAGTCCCAAAAGACCAAAAAACAACACAAAAAAACAACAACAAAAAACCCACAGAGTCTGTCACCATGATCCTAAGTTAGATTTCAGTTTACATAGAGGGCCAAAGATATGCACAGCTAAGCAGTTCCTATCAAGGTGTGGTCCACACACTGACCCATCTTTGTCTGGGGTTCAGGTTCATCCTATAAAGTGTTCTGACCCATTGTTAGAACTGTGGGAAACATCTTTCCAGAATACAAGTTCCCCTCTGGCTCAGGTCTTTCCTTCTCTTAGCACAAGATTCCTGGGGAAATTACCATTTCTTTGGGGTTCTTTGTTTAAGTATCTTAAGATTGAGAAACACCAGTATGTAGGCAGAGTTTTTTTGTCAGGACTATAGATCAGCTCTGTCAAACGAGCCAGCTCCCAAATAACCACACAGAGACTTAATATAAATTATAAATCCTTAGCCAATAGCTTAGGTTTGCTACTAACTAGCTCTTGTAACTTAAACTAACCCATATTTTATCTGTGTTCTTCCACGTGGCTTGGTACTTTATCTCAGTCCACCATATACATCTCCTGCTTCCTCTGTGTCTGGCTTGAGACTCCTTAGACTCTGCCCTTCTTTCCAGCATTCTCTCTGCCCCAAAAGTCCTTCCTAGCTATTGGTCAGTCAACTCTTTATTAACCAATGAGAGTAATATGTATTTACAGTGTACAAAAAGAGTATTCCACACCACAAGTGTCTCTTGAGAATATTTTCATCCCTACCTAACCAGTTACAATTCCATCCTATTACATGCATTCTTTTTCCAAACCAAGGTTTCTTTGTTACCAGGGAAATTTGGAGGACCTTATGTTGGATGCCCTATGTTACTTAGGAAACTGGGGTTTCCTTTGGGGGAGTCTTAGTCTCTTTAATAAAAGAATTTAAAAATGGGGTCATAGGAAGATTAAGAACAGTTTTATTAAAGGTTGAGAGAATATCAACAGAGCAGCCATGCTGTCAGCCTTGGTAAGTGCCTGCCTGAATGGGGAGGAAGAGAAGGCAAAGGTAGATGAGAACAGGCAAGTTCAGCCTGGAGTTTAGAGAGTAGCTGTGTGGTAAAAGGAGACCTTGGGCTTCAGAGAAGCTAAATGAGAAAGCAGTGTCTGGTAAAGCCTGCCAGATGCAAAAGAAAAATATGCAAAGAAGGAAAAACGTAAAACATACTTTTCTGACTTAGAAATGAGGGCAAACCTGCACCACTGTTTTCTCTGAAAGTGGCTGCAATATCTTTACTGAGAGAGGTTTCTGAAAGGAAAAGGACAATATCTCCTTTCCCTCCTGAGAAGGGAGTATGTTCTTAGGATTCAGAAAAGTGGCTGCAGGTTGTATTGCTCTGTGCTTCTAGCCAGATGACTGACAGGCCAGATGGATTAATTCTTACAAGGAGGAGACAAGAGTTTGGTAATATTTCAGGTAAGTTTGGAATCTCAGAGTTCCACCCAAGGATTGAGGTAGAATTTAGCTTCTACTTTTCTTTCTTTCTTTCTTTCTTTCTTTCTTTCTTTCTTTCTTTCTTTCTT
>CABHPH010145742.1:0-26937 GCA_902168325.1 Peromyscus nudipes | reverse complement strand
AGTGCTGGGATCAGAACCCAGGTCCTCACGCTTCTGCAGCAAAGTGTTCTCACTCACTGAGCCATCTCTCTGCCCCAAGTCTACCATCTTTGAAGCTAAATGTGTTGAAGTTGAGTGAAAAGCACACAAGGAACTGCCATTTTTTGGTTTTTCCTGATGTAAAAATTCCCCTCTACCAGAAGACCCTCCCAGACCACCCTACCTAAAGGTTGTTTAGTTCTCCATTACTAACACAACACCCTCTCTTCTTTCATCCCTCCTTCTTTTTCTTCTCTTCTTTTTGGCGTGTGTGTAAATGTGTGTTAGCTCCAGAGGTTGACATCTGGTGTCCTCCTCCACTGCTCTCCACCTGACTTTGGGGACAGGGTCTCTTTCACCGAACCCAAATCTTACTAGTTCAGCAAGACTGGCTGACTACTGAGCTCAGGGGTCCACCTGCTTCTTCCCTAACACACACACCACCCCCCAACCCCCACCACTGTGATTACAGACACTACTGGGCCTGGCTCTACGTCGGTGCTGGGGATCTGAACTCACAATTGTGCAACAAATGCTTTACCAACTGAATCATCTCCAGCACCCACTCTGGCTCTGTTCTTCACAGAATTATGCCCATGTCACTTCATATACTCATCAGTGGACTTCTCTCTACCAGAATTTAGTTCCAACAAGAATAAAACCTCTTTTCCTTTGTTTGCTGCTACTATCTGGGGTTATGGCTGGCACCGAAAGGTGCTTAATAAAGCTCTATTGCCCGGAAGGACACGTGGATAGAGGGGGCAGCTAAAAGCTGAAAGCACCTGTTGGAAAAACCAACAAGGAAATACTGGCAAATCATGTTCTCCAAAGATGCCAGAAAAGGAAGAGAGATTCAACTCTTAGCCCTGAGCCCTGGGGGCTGTGGAATTAGATTCATGATTGTTTAACACAAATCCTTTTTTTGAGTGAAATCTCAAGAGTCCAGTATGTAAAACCTGATAGCCAAAAGCAGATTTATTATTTTATAGCTTAGTCTCAAAAAAATAAAAATTAAAAAATTATCCAGTGGTTATGAGGAATCTAGGAAAACCTGGCCTAGCAATGCCAGTTTAGAGGTGAAGGGCTGGCTAGGGCAGCTGAGAAGTGGGGTTCTCTGCTTGGCAGACTGCTTCTCCCTTGGCTGGTCATGGTTTTCAGGTGAGGAGGGTGTGCCTGGCCCTGCGGGGGGCGCCCAGGGTCCCGAGCTCATTGTCTTTCTCTGAGCTCTTGACCTGTTTTGTTTGAGAGAGTAGAATTCCCTCATCAAGTCCTCCACCTCCCACTGCTCTTCCTTCAGCCTCCGGCAACAGTGCAAGGCGGCGGGGTCGATGGGGTGAGCTTCCGTGTTGAAGATGTAGCCCCCAGCTCCCAGGATGCATTCCCCATGAGGGGTCATCACAGAGTCAAAGGTGGAGCCGTTGTTGTGGATGAAGTTGTTTGGGTGAAACAGAAGATAGAGGTATTTCACAGTCTCGGCCAGGAAGAATGACTCCATGCGGTTGTCCAGCTTGTGGTCCCGGAGGTCCTTGATCTGAGTGTGAGAGGAAGAAGCGAGTCAGAAGGGCACCACGGTTTGGGAGTAAGGGTCAGGCAGCCCTGTTTATAAACCGCTGAGGGCCTTCGGGTGAGTCACTTCTTGGAGCTTCACTTTTCCAAGCCACCATCTCCTCTCACTTGAATAATGACGAACTGGGCTCCTGCGTCCATCCTTCCCCTACGGGACACTTAGACCGCTGCGTCTGTCAGGTCCTTCGGGACCTAGCCCCTGCTCCCTCTCTGCCTCACTGTTTCCAACCTGGAGGATCCTTTTCTTGCAGCTCCAGCCACCAATCACAGTCTCACCTGAGGGTCTCTGTGAATATTTTTAAACACAGATCTAAGGAAGTGAGGGAGCCAGGTATGAGGCTGAGAGGGGAACAAAAGTGCCTCTGCCTCTGCCCCTCAAGGCCTCTCTGAACTCTCTGAACTCTGCTGTGGTCTCTTTAACCCTTTGTAGCCATTCTATCACCTATTCACATTTATAAGGCACATGGATGACAGATATAGATAGATGTAACTCCTGTATGATATATAGTGTGTAACACAAGAATTAATATTATTATTAAAGATTGGAATAAAAGAACTTGTATTTGCCAATGGACAGCTATCAAGGGAAATTCGGACTATTTGGCAAAATGCAACAATGAAATCAATGTAGCTTATGAATTTATTATTAAATAAATTCTAACACTGTAGAAAGAGATCAATGTGTCCATCTGTTTCTAACACAGTCCTCATGACAAATGGTGACACATATTCCTGACCTGACCCTTCCTTATGACAGCATCAGGTTTTTACTATTGTAAAGAACTAACTAGGGGTTGGCTATACAAAATTTCAAAAGTTCACAGGCAGAGATGAGTAGGATAATTTACTACAAACGCTTACTTTTAGCTTCTTAGATTTACCAGTACATTTAAGTAAAATTAATTCTCAGTGGACATTTAGCTTACACAATACTATGACTCAAGTATGGACTCAAAGACCAAGTCAGATTTTCTTCCCTGTTTGACAAAGATTCAAGGGCTGTTCTCATATGCACCTTGGGAATTCTCCCAGAGGCTTCCTTTTCATGGAAATGAGCTTAGCTTTCCCAGTGGACTTATCACTTTGGTTTTTCAGAGAACAGAACATACTGGAAGCCAAAACAAACCGTGGCTTTACTAACCCATTCACTACAGGTCTTCTCTATCACAAACTGAGTCTAGCAGGAAATGGAGCTCAGTTGTAGAGTGCTTGCCCAGCATACATCAGGCCCTAAGTCCAATCTTTAGCACCATGGAAAGAGAAAATGATCTATCTATACTTTACCTATAAAATATCAACACATTACAAAATTTTGCAAAAGTTTTGTTGTTTTGTTTTGAAGTCCACATCCCAACACAAACTCTATAGACTGTCAGGAAACACCCAGATTATTTCTTGGACATCTGTTTTATGTGTCTACAGTGGCTGTCTGTACCTCGCCTGTTGGGTCCTATGAGGATGTCAGCTCTCTCACGGAGCAGCTAGTGTGCTACTTCTAAAGTACAAATCAGATCCTGGCACTGCTCTGCTGTGGATCCCACCCCAAATCCCACTCTCTCCTGTGCGTACAAAGGCCCTGCCTCATCTACCTCTGCCCCCGCTTACCGAGACCTCCTCTCTAACCTTCCTCCTTGCTTACCCTCCTCTGATCCAGCCACACTAGTTTTCTTTCTGTTTCCCAGACATGTTTTCATTATTTTTCCCAACTACAATGTAAGCTCATGAGGGCAGGGGTCCAGGTTTGCCTGTCTCTAACCCATGGACTAGAACTGTATGGCACATGACAGCCATCCAGTAAAAACAGTTCTGGGAACAGCAGAACTGTTTACTAAGGAGTCCATGTTTGAATGCAGGGCTATGGGACTCTAGATTTCATCTCTTAAAATTCATTTAAAAAGCTCTGGGACAAAACTTTCTACAAAGCCCATTTTGGTCTTTTTGTTTGTTTGTTTGTTTGTTTTTAAGATTTATTTTATTTATTATACATACAGTGTTCTGTCTACATGTGTCCTTGTAGGCCAGAAGAGGGCACCAGATCTCATTACAGGTGGTTGTGAGCCACCATGTAGTTGCTGGGAATTGAACTCAGGACCTCTGGAAGAGCAGCCAGTGCTCTTAACCACTGAGCCATCTCTCCAGCCCCGTTTGTGGTTTTTCAAGGCACGGTTTCTCTGTGTAACAGCCCTAGCTGTCCTGGATCTCACTCTGTATACCAGCCTGGCCTCAAACTCACAGAGATCCTCCTGTCTCTGCCTCTCAAGTGTGGGGATTAAAGGCATGCGCCACCACCTCCGTCAAAACCCCATTTTGTAAAGCACAAATTCTGACAGACAATGACTGCTGGAGCAGAGGTAAGCCAAAGGCTTAAGGTCTAACCCACTTTGGTAGCCAGGTCCACACCATTTGTAAAACTCGGTTAACTATGACAATTCCAGTAACTACAAAAATTTGGTTTCCAAAAGTAAATTAACTTGTCACTTTATAAGCTTGACCACCCTGCCGGGGGGGCCCCACGTAATGGCCACCAGGAAAGGTGTTTATCAGTCACCTAACATTCTTCAACTGTCTACTCACTGCTTACCCCTAGCAATGACAAACTGCAGGCCAAAAAGAACTTTCAACCTCCTTCCATTCTCCATCCCTGTGTCCTGTAACTACACCAGCTTGTAAGAGGACACTGGTTCCAATTCTTACAGAGGCCCCTCTGTAGCTCTCTCCCCAGAAAGGCCTATACTGTCTGAGTCACTCGCCCCTTGCCTATCTTTCTGCCTTGCTGACCTTTCACACTTCCACTAGACATGTGTTCACGGTTTACAACCACTCCCTTCTGGTGCTAATGCTCCAGCGCTGTTTTGAGAGGCAAGAGGCCCTGAAACACTCACCGTTGCAAATCCGCACTCCACCTTGCTGATTTTCTCAATGGACTCCACAGCATCTCTCCCGAGTTCTAAGAGAGTGGGATCCCCTGTGGCACGGTAGAGGTACATTGCGCTCTCGATGAGCTCTGTAAAGCCAAGCAAACCTTCTCAGTAGCTGAGCAGGCATGGCATGGGGCCCACTCAGGGAAGGCAGCAAAGGATCCTCCCCTCCACACCTGGTCAGCAGAGCCCCCACTGGAGAAAATCATGGCATTGCTTTCGGGACTTACCTGGCAAACTGCAACCAATGAACTCACTGTAGCTTATGAATTTATTATTAAATAAACTCTTAACATTGTAAAAAGATGGAATGTGTCCCTGGTGGTGAGTTTTCAGAGCCAAGACGCACAAATCCTGAAGCTCTGCTGAACCCAGCTGACTCCCGTGCCACAGAGAAAGAGGCAGGAGGCTCTGGGACAGAGAAGGTAGCAGAGGCTGTGACCTGATCCACAGTGTCTGCTCCCTTCCTGACTTCAGCAGTGCACACGGCTGTCTGACCGGCAACTGTTCCCAGCAGTGATGTGGTAAGAACACCATGGAACACAGTGCCATGAAGGAGCACTTGCCCAACATGAGCAAGGCCCTGGGTGCAATTCCCAGAACCACAGAAAAAGAAAAAGTATTAAGGAAAGTTAGCTGGGCGTGGGGGCACACACCTAAAATCCCAACCCTTGGAAATGAGGGTAGGAGAATCAGGAGTTCTGAGTCCTCATTCTCCCCAGTACACACGTCCAAGGATAGCCTGGGCTACATGAGACTATGGGAAGGTGTTCCAGATGCTCTGAAGGGTCCTATTCTACACCACAGCTCGATGCTCAGCCAGGTTCCCTTCCCTAAGCTGGATATTAGCCAAGAGGAGTGGGCCCAGGTGAGACTATTTTCCATTTAAAAGAAAGAAAGAATCTGTTTCTTTTAAATACATGAAGAATTGTTAGGGGAAAGTGATTTGTGCTGTGGCGGCCTCGGTGGACAGAAGTGAGAGCTCATCGTAGTGTTGTTTTTTTGTTTTCTGGTTTTTTTGAGTTATTTGGGGACAGGGTCTCTCTATGCAGTCTGGTTGTTGTAGAACTCACTTTGTAGACCAGGATGGCCTCCAACTCACAGAGATCCACCTGTCTCTGCCTCCTGAGTGCTGGGATTAAAGGTGTGTGCCACTACGCCCGGCTTCCTTATGTTTTCTACTTCAGCACCAATTGCTTCTCAAATCAAAGAATTTCTCTCTTCCCTCCCCCAAGTCTCCCGGATCTTCTCCTTTCCCGGCTCTCTCCCTTCTGATGGAAACTCTAGCTCCCACTTTCTCACTCATCCACTCAGTTGTGTAGTGCCGGAGAGCAGAGCCGGGGCCATGCACATCTAGGCACACCCCTACCACTGAGCTGTGTCCACAGCCTCATCTACTCTTAATTTGGAGGAGGAGTCTCTGCCTGTCTCCTCAGGTCTCCCTCCCCTCCCTCCCCTCATCCCACAGGCCTCTAAACAAGTGCTAATCCAACTGTTCACATTCTAGGGCGCATTCCAGGGCAGACCACGCATGCACGCAGGCTGCACACGCCAGCAGAAAAGACAGTGCTCTCGTGGGAGGCCTCCCTCTGCTGCCAGCAGCTGGCTGGGTCAAGGCCAGCTTTTTCTCTTTCTCACACACGGGTCTGGTGTGGGAGCCAATGCTGTGCTGTACGTCACCCCGTCCACTCTGAAGGACAGTCCAGGGAAGTACAGGCCCTTACAGAGGACTTTAGGCCAGGTTCTGTAACTGTCATCAAGGACTCACACTAGAGTACCATGCACTAACCAGCCTAGCTACAGAATAGCATCTTATCTCTCCTACCTATTGTTGGGGGGAAGGAAGGGTGACTGAACTACGAGCTCCTAGAATTCCTGGCAGTGATGTGTACTTCCCTCTCGAACCTTCCTGCCAGCCAGCCCTGCAAAAAGAGCAGGTTGCCTCCATAAGCAGCAAGCTGCCTCTGGTGGTGACTAGGTCAGGACTAGAAAACCACTGGAGCCAATAACTGTAGGAGGGTTTCAGTTAGAAGACCCCTCTGAAGTTCCAATGCTGAAACTGCATCTAAACGTTTGACATGCAGTCACAAACTTGAGTTTATTTTATCTCCTGGTAACAATAACTATGACTGATACTTCCCAGAAGTCTGATGCTTCCCAGGAGTTTTCTTTTAAAAAAATAAAGCCATGAGAACAAATGCCTGAGAAACACCAAGAACATCAGCAGCCCTGGCAGTCCCTGCGTGTGACCACTGATCCCTCTACTAATGTCACTGTGTTCCTCTCTCGCCTCCCAAGGTCCTGCACTCACTGGGGTTAGAAGTGGAAGGCGATGGGGCAGAGAACACAGAACAGGGGGAGGCACTAGGAAGGCCAGTCTTGTAGCTCAAAGGGAATTCGGTGGCAAGGGGGGATGGGCAGAGACTACCATGCTGAGACAACCATAATGCAACCTTAGAGTAGGCTGTGGGCCTACCTGCCAACTAAGCTCGGCCTCTGTCTCCCCTGTCTTTCCCTCCTTAGTTTTTAACATCCCTGCAATGAATCAGAGGACATCAGAGCTGGCAAGAACTTAAGATAGTGTCCAGTGTGTGGTCCTCTCCTGGATTCTGAGCTGCCAAAGGCGAGGGAATGAAACTCGGTAGCCTAAGGTCCACCTGTAGAAGTGTACTTTACACAAACCACTCACAGAAGTGGCCTACAGTCTGTGATGTCCTGGTGGTGGAAGTCCCCAGGACTCAGTCCAGCTGGTATCTCTCTTTTTTCTCATTTCTCCAAGTTTGAAAGAACACAGGACTTAGACTGGAAACCTGGGTTCTGGTCCCAGCTCCTGCCTTGGCCAAGCCACTTCAACCTACCAGAACTCGGGTCCCATACCTAGTAGGAAAACCATCAAGAGCCATTAGAGAAAGAAAAGTAGCCTTGGGAGCGCCTGTGAAGGGTTGGGGTGTGAAGAACCAGAGCCTGCAGGTTGGCCACAGACCAGGCACACCACTCACCCGGTCGAAGTGGATAGCCTTCTCGCTTCTCCACTGTGTATCCCTGAGGAATGTTGTAGAATTCCGGCAGCCCCCCGAATTGCTTCCATACAGTGTAGTAGTTGAGGAAGGTTCTCATGGCATTGTCAATATCCCCAATAAGGCTCTGTGGAGAAGAAACGGTCAGCAGGTGAGCAGACTCAGGCACCGTGTCCACCTGTAAAACGTCACAATCAATCAGTCTCAGGGGAAAGAAGACAAAGCAAGCCTTGGAAGCCAAGAGTGCTACTGACCAGTCCTGAGGTTGATCACTGGCTCTGTGCAGCCCTGAGCCACAGAGCGAACCTCTCTGTGCCTTATCTGTAAGACATAAAACTCAACACCTATTCACACCTTGTTGAGGACCTGAGATTAAGTCTCTGGACCTTCATGACCAGTGTCTGCTACCAGCCTTTGGTGAGCTGATCCAAACTTCTAAGCACAGGAGGAAAGGCTACTGTGCTAAGACTCATAAGGCTCCCACACCTCCAACAGACAGCCATGTCCACCTTTCCAAGTTTTTTTATGCAGAGCTAAGAAAATGAGTGTGTTTTCTTCTTATACAGCCTTTTGAACATGCTGCTCTGCACTTTCCTTATTCATTCAACAATCTATCTTGGTTTTCTTCCATGTAACAGAGTGCCCTCCTGTTTATACAGCTGCACAGTAGTCGGTCACCTAGACCCAAGTTTAATCCGTCCTATAACCAGACATTTGGCTTGGTTCCAGTCTTTGTCATTTGCTAAAACAATTAATACGACAACGAATGCTGCCTATACATCACTTCATGCAGATGAAAATGTATCTGTAAGATAAATCTCCAGAAACAGGACTTGTGAGTCAGAGGATATGTGTTACTACTAAGTCTATTTAAAGAATCCTTTCTTTTCTTTTTAAGACAGGGTCTTACCACAAGACTATCTGTCCTGGAACTTGCTATGTAGACTAGGCTGATCTAGAACTCATGGAGGTCCACTTACTTCTGCCTCCCAAGTGCTGGAATTAAAGGCATGTGCCACCATGGCCAGGCCGCTTACCTATATTTTAAAATTCTACTTAAGAATTTGAAAATTTTAAGTATTACTCTTACTGGTTTACTGTAGTGCAACAGCAATCTTTATTTCTTTGTGTTTCCTTGACTCTTCGTGTGTGTGTGTGTGTGTGTGTGTGTGTGTGTGTGTGCATGCGTGTTCCTGTGCCTGTGTGTGTACATGCGTGTGGAAGCCAGCAGATAGCCTCAAGTGTTGACCCTTAGAAGATGTCCCTTTGTTTTTTTTGAGACAGGGTCCCTCACTGGCCTGGAGCTCCTACAAAGTAGGTTAAGTTTAGTAAGTTCCAGGCCAGACAGGACTACATAGTGAGGCTCTCTCAAACAACAAACAAAACAACAGAAACACATTTCCAAAACTCCACTTCCTCAACAGTGTTGTGGGATATTTTATTACACTGTGTAAAGATGTGTCACTGTGACTGGTTTAATAAAAAGCTGAACGGCCAATGGCTAGGCAGGAGAGGTTAGGCAGGACTTCTGGGCAGAAGAGGAACTCAAGGGGATGGATCTAGGCATGCAGGAGATGCCAGCGAGACATGAGGAAGTCAGACGTAAATTATCGAGGAGAGGTAACAAGCCACATGGCAGAACGTAGATCACAGAAATGGATTGATTTAAGTTTAAAGAGCTAGTGGGACAAGCCTAAGCCACGGCCAAGCATCCATAATTAATAGGAAGTCTCTGTGCCATTATTTGGGAACTGGCAGGCTAAAAGGAAGTCCAACTACACACCACTGTTTCCTGCCCATTCTCACAGCCTCTTAACTGTCTTTCTCTCAACACTTGGGAGGTAGAGGCAGGGGAATCACAAATTCAAGGTCGTCCCCCATTACATAGTGAATTCAAGGCCAGCCTGGGATAGAGGAGGTCCTGTCTCAAAACAAAACAAAAGCAAACTGAAGGGATCATTTACATTACAAACTATTTTGGTCCATGTACTACTGCGGCACAGGTAGGGAGATTTGATGGGCTCCAAGGCCTCCTCTAACTACAGCTCCGTCAGACTGGATGGGGAAAAACTCAGGACGGCCGGCAGAGCGGGCACTGTGTCAAGGAGGGGACCTGAAAGAAACGCCCAGTGGAAAAACAGCTCTGGCCAGTGGCTGCTCCTACCTGGCCTGGAGCAACACCGCCCATTACTGCAGGTGGCTCTACCCACAGCCAGCGGGAGCTCAGCTCCTTACCGCTCCCTTGGAAAACCTGGGTAGGGAGAATCATGTATCCGTCTAACTCGCTCTAGTTCTTCCTTCCACACAGTGCCCCAGCGTCCTCAAGCAACTCAGTTCCTTATTTTATACATTCAGATAAGCTTGCTTACATCACCACACCATAGAAAACTGGTCACTCTCTTTGACAAGTCATACCTGAAGACCAGGCCAGTAGGCCTCCAAGGACTGGAACACTGGCATGGACACGGTGCCCTTGTACATCTGCACCCAGAGGTACCAGTCATCAAAGTGGGTGTAATTCCGGATGGCTTTGCTGTACTCTGCAGCATGGGAGAAGAGATAACGGATGCAGGTGACTGACGAGACAGACCAGCCTTGACAACAGAAGGTGCAGAGTAGGAGACACCGAGGTAAGCACACTAGAAAGGAACATGGGTTCAAAACTCCATGCTCAAATTCTTTTCCACGTGCTAGCTATGGTCTGGGGCAAACTTTCCATTCTCAGCGTCAGGGTTATTATGTTAAATGAGGGAAGTAATGTTATATACCTTGTGGGATTATCCAGTCATTCACTCAGTCAACAAGTAAGTACCGAACAGGTATTCAGTTATCAACAAGACAAAGCCTCCCCCACATGGAGCTGAAACGTCAGTGGGAAGTTGAGCTGACATTTCTCCCCTAGGATGTGCGTCCAAGGGGACTTCGGTTTTGTGTTCACTGTGGAATCCCCACCACTAGCACAGTGCATAATAAATATACATAATAAATATTATCTGGATGGACAAGGAACCAAATGCAGATACAAATTCATAAGTTATGTCAAAAAATGTAGTAAGAATGAAACAACCCAGGCTCAGACAGAGCTTGGCCCAGCGGTTGGTATGTCAACGTTATCCAATAAACATGTGCCGAATAAATTAACAGTGGCTGTAATAACTATTACTGTGAGCTCGACAAGCCTGCATGAGAATTATTACTAGGTCAATTTTTACTAACCAGATAAGTGTGACCTACTGAGTATACAGGACTGGGAGAAGCCAGAAAATGAGTAAGGCACAGGGCACATACTGAAGGCTTTATACTGAGGAGGAGCACCCTGCTTCCTAGGAGGATGTGTAACCTAGGTTCTGAAGGGAGGATAGAAGGTGGACACATGAAGACAGGAAATAAAGACACACCAGGAGAAGCAAACATCATATGAAGTGGCCAAGAGGTAAGGAATCCAGACCACAGTTGGAGAAAGCAGTGTTTCAGGCAGCTCCTAGGGGATGCTGTGTGCGGGCAGCTCCTGGGGGATGTTGTGCAGCAGTTTCCTCCAAGATTAAAACCTTCCATATTGGAGGGAAGCTCATTAAGACACAGAATGTCAGAAACAGGTGAGGCAACAGGATGTTCTAAGGGGAGGTGAAACAATGGGCAAACTCAGAAAGCTCTGGAAGTAAACAACTCTGAGGCTTCAGGAAGTCCCTGAAATCAACCAGATACACTGGGCCCTGCCCTCACCAAGAATATATAAGCTGCAAGGGCTGCTAAAAGAGTTTCTCTGGTAAACTAAGTTGCCTGGAAGAAGTAGAAAGCTGCTAATAGAAGCAGAGATCAGCCAGGCTGCCTGGCGAGGCTCAGACCACTCCAGCTGCCTGGAAGAGACTCTCCAGCCTGCTGAGCTGCTTGCGCGTTACATAGTATGCTCCAGGCTTCCATGTCACCCACACTGATTCAGTTGGTGCAGCTATCTTTCAGTCATTTCTGCTCCGTAAGCACCGCTCACTTATTTCTCTAAGAAACCCCAATAAAACTCTGGTTCACCGAATTGGATCTTGGTGGTATCCATACTTTAGTCTGTCATGGTTCCCCATCTGGGGTGAGTAGCTGTTTGCTCATGTCTCCCCAGGAATAGTGTCCCACAACAGATAAAGGGGAAAGATAGAGATTTTAAGGTTATCCTCGGCTACAGAGAATTTCAGACAAGCCTAAGCTACATGAGACCCTGATTCAAAACCAGAATGAAAAAGTAACAAAAACAAAAAGAACAAAACCTAAACCAAACAAAACCATAAAAGAGAAAAAGAAAATCTGAAGAGGTGCAGGGGCATCAGGAGCCTCTAGTGGCTCTGAATGCAGAATGGACGGATTCCATTGGACTTGACGTACACAGTAAAACACAGTCAACAGGAGAGTCATAGAAAAAGCCCCCTTACCCTGCTGCCCCTTTTACCTAGAAACATAGCCATGAGCTTCTTATCCTGAAGAAGGATGGCTCCTTTCACCAGGTACTCAAAATAGGAGTCCACGCCAGCCCCAATGCCTGCATCCTGGGCCACCCATTTGCCAGTGAGCACATCGATGTGATTGCCAACCTAAAAGAGAAACACAATCCTAGGAAGGACCAAGGCCAAAGAACAATCTACTCAGTGCTCTGACTGCCCAGTCAGATGCCAGGCCGGCACCTCAGTGTTTCCTGAAGCCATGCAGGCTATGGAGAAGGCCGTGAGGCTGGGCCACAGCATCCTTCCTGCACATCTCTACTGTGCAGACACAGCTCATGTACATTTGAAGGGACTGACTTACACACTAACCAAAAATGATAAGGAAAAGAGAACGATCTCAAGGAATCACTCCTTGCTTAGGGTGAGTGTAGATGAGAGATTGAGAACCTGTTTCTGGAATCTGTCTCAGACTCAAGGCATGAGATTGTGACTCCAGTGTCAGCTGAGCATGAAGCTCAGCAGGAGGGTACCTGCTGAGCATTTGCAAGGCCCTCAGTTCAATCCCCAGGATCAAAAAGCCAAAAGCAAAATAGCTCATACAAACACATTTACATGTATGTGCTGAGTTCCCAGCACAGTCCACTTCTCACTATAGCTAACAGATTTTTATTATTTTTTAAATTAATATTACTATTTTTCTTTTCTTTTTCTTTCTCTCTCTCTCTCTCTCTTTCTTTCTTTTCATCCATGGTACACAGGAATGGTAAAGGAAGGGTACAGACAGGGCACCAACCAAGTCCATCACAGTTCAAAGGTTGGAGCAAAACCTGCCAGCATTGGACTAAAGATGTTACCATGAGCCTCCAGAATGGCATCTGAAGGGATTTTCTGAATCCTCAGACAAGCTCCACTCTCTGAGGTGACTTCACCCCAAACTTCACATAAAATCACTTTTAAACACAAGGAGCTATAGTGTCTCAGCTTAGTTTGTTTTGTTTTGTGGTTTTTCGAGACAGGATTTCTCTGTGTAGTCTTGGTGCCTGTCCTGGAACTCGCTCTGTAGACCAGGCTGGCCTCGAACTCATAGAGATCCGCCTGCCTCTGCCTCCCAAGTGCTGGGACTAAGGGTATGCACCACCACCACCCGGCCAGCATAGTTTTTAATACGTTAGCATCTCTGCCAGAATATCTGGAGAACCAAAGAGGTTGAATAACATTGAAGCAGGGCCAGGACATGAATCTAGCCCTGAACTGAACCCAGTGTTAGTGTCCTGACTGCTCTGAATCAATGACTGTTAGTGTCACTGGCTTATCCCTTTTGGGATTTGAAATTATCTTTGAGAATTAGCTGCTCCAGAATATGTTAAATATCCACTTATTAATAGGACTGGAGGGAAAATGAAGCCCTAGGGTCAAATATGCTTGGGAAATGTTAAGCAAAGCTAAAGAGGTTCCTTTACCATTGCATTTAATAACTTTTATTCTGTTTAAGTTCTTTGTGACTCTTAAAAAAAAAGTAAAAGTAAAAAACAACAACAAAAACCTGATACCATATGCAAGAATTCCCTAACTGAACTGTTCTGTAATCATTTTTTTCATTCAAAGGCCACTCAACATCTCTCAGTACTGGTGTTCTAGAAAACAAGTTTTGAAAGCCGATAGTCACTAGAGGGTCAGGTAATCTATGGTCAGTGAGTCAGGGGTGTGAAGTGTATGATTCCCACAAGTAAGAAAGGCTCAAAGCATGACATAGCCCTGCTCCCTCCAAGGATGAGCAATCTGCTCTTCCCTCCTGTGCTGGCCGGTTTTATGTCAATTTGACACAGCTAGAGTCATTTTGGAAGGGAAAACCTCAACTGAGAAAATGCCCCACTAGACTGGCCTGTGAGCAAGCCTGGGGCACATCTTCTTGATTGAAGATTGATGGGGAAGCGCCCAGCTTACTGTGGCTGGTGGAACGCCAGGGATGGTGGTCCTGGGTGCTTAAGAAAACCAGCTGAGCAAGCCACAGGGAGCAAACCAGTCAGCAGCACTCCTCCAGACCCCTGCATCAGTTCCTGCCTTGAATTCCTGCCCTGACTTCCTTGGATGATGGACTACAAGATGTAATAAACCCTCTCCTCCCCAGCTGCTTTCGGTCATGGTGTTTGATCACCGCAACAGAAACCTAAGACACCTCTGCGGCAAAATGGAAATGGTTCAGTCTACTTTTGGTGTCCTAGGCCACTCCTACAACCACTCTAAGAGTCCTTTGGCTGAACTCTACCTCATTCCTTAGACCTCTGGGTCTCATGGCGGAGGTCAGAGGCGGGGGCCCAACACAGAAGCCTTGGCTTACCCAAGAAAGGAGACAGCTGACTTACCAGTCCAATATCTGACCGGCTCTCCCAGAGCCGCATCAGGGCCACTCTGGCCACATCTTCAAACACAGGGTCACCGGTAAGGCTGCTCAGGGTTGCAAATTCCACAATGAAGGTCCCGATTCCTGCTGTACAGGTAACAGGGGTCTCTCCCGGGTTCACGCCATGAAGCAGGTTCACAGTTCCATAGGGCATGCCCGTGGGGGTCTGAAATGCTAAACCATCAGAGACTTATGATTCCAGGTAGAAAGAGAGTGAGATGGGTGGTTTGATAATAGACCCCAAGCGTCAGGCCTCAATTAGCACTTCTTTCTTTTTTCCTGGGTAATTGTGTCTGAGCCAGAGAAAGGTGTATGTCTCACTGCAGGACCCTTAACCGCCTAACCCAGATGCTGTGTGACCTGGGGCTCCCAGGGTGATGAAGTGACCTGGAGGGAGCTGAGCCCCCAGCTGCCACACTCCACACCTCGTGTTAGCTAGCACAACTTTTTATTTATTTTACTACTTCATTTCCACACTGTGCCTTCCAAAGCCAGGGGGTCTGAGTGGGAGGTAGCTGAGTGGGAAGCCGGCAAGGCTTATGCTTTAGGCAGTAGTGAGGCCCCACTGGAAGTTACTCATAGACTCTCACCAAATCAAAGAGATTGGTAGAGGGGTCAATTTTAGATTCTTGATTCAAATAGAAAGTTCAGGGACAAAATTATTTTTAAAATAGAATCTAAAAATAGGATACAAACCAAACCACTGATACAATACAACCCCCTACTTACAGGTAGGGAAAAATCATGCCTGTAACAAGTGACTCAGCTAAAGGTCACATAGGAGAGTCACACAGAGAGGGAGTTGGAATTGCCTACCCTGACCCCACCCCTTCAAATCCAGCCCCGAGCTCTGCCCATTCTACCCCAAGATAGAGATTTCCACTCCAGCCCCAAGGCAAACAACCACAGAGCAGTCCACACGTCACCAAATTGTGAACTAATCTGTCAAAACTTAGAAGCACTACGAGGTCCAGACCCTTTGTCTGCAGGAGGAATGAAACCTGCTTTCTGGCACAGAAAACCTGCTTTCTGGCACAGGAGAAAGAGTCACAAGCAAGAAGGACTCAGAGTAGTACTTTAGGGACAGGCAGGAAGTATTAAAGGAAGGGTGTGAGGATCCTCTTTCTTGACCTACAGAGGAGATACACCGGTGCTGGCTTTATAATTACTCAATGTGAACTTTAGAATATGTATATTACTCAGTGCAAATAATTTTTAAATGAGAAAAAAATAGAAGGCGCAATAAGGCAGTTTTCTCCAGTGATGAATCACACAGGACATGATGTTTGTGAGGAGACGCGTGGCTGTGAGCCATGGGCTATGAGACCTGAAACCAGCTCACCCTCTCGCCTTGGCCCTCCCCAGGGCTGAGAGACAAATAAGAGAGATGGCCAAGGAGCTAGCAGAATGCACGCAATGGCAGTCATGTGTTTGGGTGTGAACAGCCCCAGACTTCTACCACACCCAGGAGGGAACACAGTGTCCAGCTGATGCTGCCGAGCTCAGCGTTGATGGCCCCCCCATAAAAACACAGAGTCTTGGCTCGTAGTGCTGAACATGGCTTAACCATCAAAACCAATCCTTGTCATCTGAAGTTTGTTAAGCGTCTTCTCCTGTCTAACCTCAGCTTAGCCTTCCAAAGACATATCTAGCAGGCATGAATTATGGTTGACAGAGAAACTGAGCCACAGAGCAGGAGAGTGACATGGTCAAGATGCTGAGTGGTAGAGGAAAGCCTAGAACCTGCAGCCCTAATGCTCAGACCAAAGCTACTCCCTGGGGCCCTCTTGTTCTGGCAGCATGTGGCCTTTGGAAGGCACAAGAGGGCTCACTCAAAATAAATGGAAGGACCACTGAACCTGCGAGACTCACTTTTGGCTACACCTGCAAACAATAGTAATATCAGCTTAGCCATCCTGGGCCAACACTCTAGCAAGCCCTTAAAATGCTCGGGATTCTCCTGACTTCAATAGTGAGAACTCTCCTGATTTCTATAGTGGATGGTTTCCATAGGGGCAAAAATATAGATTTAAGGTTTAAAAAAAAAAAATCAGGGAAAAATCTCAGCACTGCCATTCTTACCACCAGCAAGCGAAGGAGGATTAGAGCCAGATGTGGTGGTACACACCTGTTAACGCAGCACTTGGGAGGCAGAGGCAGGTCTGTCAAAAGCTCAAGGTGAGCCTTGACCATATAGTAAGTTATAGGCTGGCCAGAGCTACCTAGTGAGACCCCATCTCAGGAAGAGAGGAAAAGAGGAGGAGGAAAAAGAGAACCAACTGGGCTGTGAGTCATTGTCACCTTCCAGTGCCCCCATCCCATCCTCACTCCCTACCCTTCACCTCTGTCCCATCTCTGCCTGGCTCTTACCTGGGAGGAGTTTTCGGGCTGCTTCCTCGGCCATCCTGAGGAGAGGTCCAGAACAAGGCCATCCAGCTTCTACTTCCACACCAGCCTTCTTTGACAGCAGATGAGCAGAAAGAAGTCCGCCTACCACTAAAGATGGCACAAAACACAAGTGTCAGGGTCCTAGCAGTTTTTCTCTTATGCAAACTAGAACTAACCACTCTGCTGGAGTGCTCATTAGGAAGGAGCAGGTAAAAGTCATCCCTACCCAGGCAAAGTGACACACACCTCTAATCTCGGTGCCAGGGAAGTAGAGGTAGAGTTTGAAGCTATCTTGGACTACATAGTGAGATCCTGCCTAGAAAGCTAAACAATTCTATTGGCCTTCATAGCCAAACCGTGCTACGCAAGCCAGAGAAAATGGACTTACCCAGCAGAGGTAATGCTACAGTACTGACCTGTCCACCAAGGTAAGTCCACAGGTGCAACAGCAGCATGGCTGTTGTGGGGTAACCACCACTTCCTAATTAGATTTGAGGCCTGCTCCAAAGGAGGGAATTTAGTCTGGTGAAGTAAACCTGATCAAAAACCCATGGTGGGGGAGGTCAAAGGCTCCTAGGGAGGAATCTACTAGTGTTGGGTTGATGAACAGACGTGTCAAACTGCCTTCTAAATATTTATTTGCATCCCCATAGATTAGTGCTGCAAAAAGGAGCCTCTCTGAAAGCAGCCAGTGCTGTAGTCCTCCATTTATTCTCAATGCAGAGACTCATAACTGGTCAAAGTGCTGAGAAAAAGTGACTTCCGAGTGCTCAGCCCTCAGCAGAATATCTATGTTAAACTCGCTCCTCAAGGCTCAGGAAATGTCTCAGAAGAGGGGGTGGAACGCATGTAAAAGCAGAGGTTGGAGAGGATGCTGTGAAGAGGACGTGATCACCACTCTCATGAACTCACAGCAGCTGTGGTCACCTGTACAAGACCAGGCTGGCAAGCAATCCAGCATGAATAGGACAGGTGCTTGTGAGGCCATCCCTAGCTGAGAAACCATTGGTAACCGACAGCTGCTAAGGGTGTGGTCACTGTAGGTTGCCCATGCTCCAATGGATGACCACACACTCATGCGCAGGCAGCATGTACTAGATATGAAGGTTGGAAGAGGAAGTATGGGGGGGGGGAGTTCTGGAGTGAGTGAGAAAAGAGATTTGAGTTGAATCTAATGACCAAGGTACATTATATACGTCTATGAAATTATCAGAGAATAAATTTTAAAAGGGCCATTGAGATAGTTCAGTGAGTTAAGGTACCTGCTGCCAAGTCTGATGATGTGAGGTCCATCTCCAGGACCCAAGTAGGAGAAGGAGAAAATTAATTCCCCTAAGTTGTTCTCTGACCTCCACAGACACGCTATGTCACTGTGCGTTCACCCACACCCATACAATAAATAAACTAATGTAATACAACTTTAAAAAATAAAATATCCTAAAACAATGGTTCTCAACCTTCCTAATGCTACAACCCTTTATACAGTTCTTCATGCTGTGGTGACCCCAACCATAAAATTATTTTCATTGTTACTTCCTAACTGTAATTTTGCTACTGTTATGAATCACAACATAAATATCAGAAGGTTGCAACCCACAGGTTGAGAACCATTGTTTAAAACAAACAAACAAAAGGTCATTCCTTCACCCACCTATTGAACAATATTAACAGGTTTTTCCCTTGGTGGGTCACAAACACAATGGGCACTCTTTGAATTCCCCAGTACAACAAGATCTCGGCACTGCTTCCCCTCTGCAGATACAAATTTTAAGGTTCAGAGAGCAAAGTGACTTGTTCTGGGTCACCTGTCTGACATGTGGTGGGGCAGTGTGACTAATTCTACAGCCAGGCTCACTTCAGTCTGTCACTCTTCTTCACCTTTTGCACATCAGGGGTGAGAAGACCGCTGTCATGACCTCCATCTTTTCATTTTGATTCATCACACAATATTCAGGATGTATGAAAAAGACAGAGATTCTGTGACTGGAAATAAGGCCGACCGGAGACCAGGAAGTGCCTTCTGACAAAAAATAACCTGTGACCTTGAGCTCTGGTTTTCCCTTCCTCCTGGCTAAGAGGAACTGAGACAAAGACAGGACTGGGCCAAACAAGTCCTCTGATAAAAGGTCTCTGCATGAAGTGGGTCCTCAAAGAATGAATTAAGAATGGACCCTGCATACATCCATGAGTGAACATTATATAAATTACAGGCCTCAAACATTGAACCAAGTAAAAGTAAGGGGGTTACGTGAGAGTCAAAGTTATGTTTTAAGTTTTCATTACTGTGCCTAAGAGATCCACGAAACAAAATACCTTTAACGTGTAAGTCCCTCGCCCAAGGCAGCATTACTTCCTGAAATGCTGCAGGCTATTGTTTAGGGAAACAAGAAGCCACTTGCTTTTGCTCCCTCAACAAGTTCATTTGACTCAACTGCACTGATGTGCTTGATCACACGTAGGTGGGAGGCACTCAGGCAGGAAGTACGTCAGGATGTATGCTTGCCCCTGATTGGATATAGGTGGGAGGCACACAGGCAGGAAATACGTCAGGATGTACACTTGCCCCTGATTGGATATAGGTAGGAGGCACACAGACAGTAAGTACATCAGGGTGTATGCTTGCCCCTGATTGGATATAGGTAGGAGGCACACAGATAGGAAGTACATCAGGATATATGCTTGCCCCGATTGGATATAGGTGGGAGGTACTCAGGCAGGAAGTACATCAGGATATATGCTTACTCCTGATTGAACCTGTGAGAAGTATGGTAGCCTTACGGCTTTGTCTTTATAAGCCTCTGCAAACTATGACTCAAGTTGCCATTTTCTGGGAACCCTGGAATGGTCCTGGCCAAAGTCTATCATCCCAGCCACTATTTAATTAAAACTAGCTTCAAATTTGGCTCAAAAATTGTAGAACTGGTCTTTCTCTCTAGATTCTCAGGTTTAACGGTTAAGGAACAAAATCCCCAAAGACATAGTGACTACAAGCAGGAACTCACAAATTTTACAGTCTGAATTCACATGAACTGAATGTTCTAGAAAACCTCTAATGTTAACATAAAAGTGGGCACTGTAGGAGCCTGAGTGGTTCAGAGTTTGACAGTAGTAGAGATCAAACCAGAGCCTTTGTCATGCTTGACAAGTGCTCCACACCAAGCTACACCCCCAGCATAAAGAGGGGCTTTGTAGGGAGTACCTCAAGTCACATGGCAGAAATCAACAAAAATGTATCTGGAAAGAAAAAGCCACATCCCATCCAGGCCTCTAAGAATCCAATTGGTGAAGTCTAGGAAGTGAGTCTATAGTCAACAATACAAATAACATTTTTAAATCACACACACACACACACACAAAAACCCACTGTGGAAACAAAGCTTATGATAACAACAGAAACGGAGAGATGGCTTAGCGGTTAAAAGCCCTGACTGATGTTCCAGAGGACCTGGGTTCAATTCCCAGGCCGGCTGTGTCTGATCACTCCAGGATTTAAAAAAAGGGCAGATGGAATAATAACAGAAATAAGGTACACTACCACCTCAGATGCTGGGATAAAAAAAGGAAGACGGAATAACAACAGAAATAAGGTACACTACCACCTCAGATGCTGGGATTTCCACAGAGAATGAAAAATAATTAGGAGAAATATACTTAAAGAAATGAAAGAGATTGGATATAGAAAGACGTAGCAAAAAACAGTGAAAAAAAATTGACCAGGCATATTTACAAAAATACCAAACAGAACTTGCAGAGATAAAAATACAATAATTACAAGTGAAAACTGCATGATGTACTAGTACATAAAGTATACCTGATGAAAGCCTTAGATACAAGAGCAACTTAGGGGACAAGGTGAGAATTCTAGGTGAAACCAAAGTAAATAAACAAATAAATAAATGGGAGAAAACGGGGGAGAGGCACTATTTGAACTTTCTCAACCAAGGAAAAACAGCAGTTTATAGACCCAAGAATCCCGAGCAAGATTTAAAAAAAAAACACATTAATATACATTAATGTACACATTGTAAATGTATACGTTACAAAACATCAAAAAGAGAAAACTGTTTCCCCCACTTTGTTTCCCAGATAAATTTTTTTTTTAAAAGCTGTTTTAAAAGCAACTACAATGGGTAACGGTTGCATTCATTCATTGTACTATCTTCTCACGGGTCATGGTACTTAAAATTTTCCAGGATAAAGAGCATTTTAAAAGGACAGGTATAAAAAGAAAAGAAAAACAAAAAACAAAACAAACAAAAGGACAGGTATAATGAAAATAAAAAACAAAAACAGATTTATCTACCAAGACATGACCCTGACATTGACGGATTATTTAACAAAATGAAAGTAGGAAACAGTGAGAAATTTCTTTGATAGACTAAATAAGAGAAAATAATCATTAACAGCAGCCATACATGCAGAAAAAATATCTCCCAAAGACCAAAGGAAGTAAGACAAAGACATTTTCGTGTAAACAAAACCTGAGAAAGTTTGCCAAGAACATATCCACACAAAGGAAAATTCTAAAGTTCTTTAGAGAAAAGACGCTTGCACATAATACAGCCTGAGGCATTAAAGCAAAGCCAGCCAGGAAGGTGGTAACGGGCTGAGGCATGGCTCAGTTTGTACAGAAGACAGGTTTGCTAGCACTCACAGCCCGCCAGCCTTGCCTAGGCAGCAAGCCCCAGGTCCAGTGAGAGCCTGTCTGGTGAATACCAGGATCTGACTTCTGCATGCTCTACACATGCATACACAGTTGCAGGAAAACACACACACACGTGCTCAACACATGAGGAAACCTACACTTCGACTATAAAGAATGAAAATATGGAACTATATAGCACATGTGTCAAGATGTTCTCTGAGTTGTGTCTATCATTTAGGAGGAGAACAGAGATTTTTCACTACTTCTAGACTTTGATAAGTTATCTGTTCTATTTGCTAAGGAAACTACTTTAGAAGATACCATGCACAACTTCAACATTAGTAAGAGGGAAATGGGAGCTGGGTGTGGTGGCTCACGTCTGTGATCTCAGCGAGAGGATGGCTTTGACTTAGAGGCCAGCTTGTACTACGCAGTGAGCTGTAATCCGGCCTTGGCAACAGTGTGAGGATCACGTCTCAAAATAAAAAAAAAAAAAAAAATCAAAAACCAAAAAAAAAACCAACCCCCCACCAAAAGAAAACACCCAAACTATCATGTGGTGTGGTGGTGCATGCCTTTAAACCCAGCACTAGAGAGGCAGAGGCAGGCAGATATTGGAGTTTAAGGTCAGCCAGTTTCTGGCCAGCCAAGAGTTACATAGTGAGGCTAAGTCTCAAAAAGTAAAAAATAATAAAAGAAAATAAACCAAATTAAAAACAACAACAACAACAACCTCATCCACAAAGTTCTACCAGATAACAATAACCTCCAAGAAAGCAGAGCTGTGCCTTCCTTGCTCCAACACTAAATGAATGTTATTTACTGTCTGTCAATAGTCTGGACCAGGGTCCTGCAAAGGTGACTCCTGAAGAGCTCGTTTACCATTTTGGTTGTCAGAGACAATTCCAGTCTCCTCTCTTACCAGCCCTGGAAGGCAGCCCTCACCTCGGATGTTGGTTTCGAACACAGAGGCATTCACGTCAATATCAAAGTCCACATTGTCCTGAAGAACCTCCACCACTCTTTGGAATTCAGAGGTATTTCCCAAAATCTGGAATGAAAGAGAACCCTGAACACACAGCTCCCACAGGCATGAAAGCAGTTCAGATGCCGTGTGGCCCTCACCTTTTAGTCAGAACTGTCCTGAGTTCAGTTACACTAGCCAGCAACCATGCAGAAACCCAGTCTGAGCAATTTCCTGGTCCATTTCGCTGGATCCCGTACAAAAAAAGCAGGGATCAGCAGTGGACATCGGCTGTTTAGCTCACTTGTCCTTTCTACCTTGTGGAAAACAATACCAGTTGCTTCCCAATCTTCTTTACCTCAAAGCCTCCTGCCACAGAGGCCAACAACTCTGAAGCTATCTCCCTCAGCTTCCTTTGCTTTGAGAGGTCACTGTGTTACAATGCTCCGATCCTTGTGACGTATACCAGAGGCACCTTTGGGAACAAATTTTTTCCTAACAACAGACATGGCTAGCATGGCTTTTACTCTGGCCCTGCTTTTCTGCCTTGGAAGCAGACATGATTTCTGGAGTGGTGGCAGCTGTTTCACCATGGAATACAAAGCATGAGAAGGTGAGGAGGAAGCTACAAAGAGCCTACATCTCTGATGGCGTAGTTGGCTCATTACTAGGAAAAAATGACCTCCTGACTTCATTTCCTTTTCTTTTCCTTTTTGAAAAATTATTTTATTTTGTGGGTTTGAGTGTTTTGTCTCTACACAAGTATGCCACATTCATGCTTGGTGCCCTTGGAGGTCAGAAGGGGGAAGTTGGATCTGCCAGCACTGGAGTTACAAATGGTTGTGAGCCACCATGTGGGTGCTGGGACCCAAACCCAGGTCCTCTGCAAGACCAGCAGTGCTCTTAACCACTGAGCCATCTTTCCAGCCCCTGAGTTGTATGTTTAAAGGGTGGGTTGTTTTGTCATTCAGCTTTGTAGTTCTTAGCCATTTCAGGTTGGTAGGGACTGAACCCATGGCCTTATGCATAAGGCAAGTATTCTGTCAACTAAGCCATATCTGCTCCTTTCTTTTACTTGGGAAAATAAGTATCTGTTTAAATCACCAGCCAAATGCTATATATAAGTGTGTCTACATACATATGTGTACATACACATATGTGTTTGCTGTGGGATGTTCTGTATGGCAAATGTGTTGCTAATAAAACACTGATTGGCCAGTGGCTAGGCAGGAAGTATAGGCGGGACTAACAGAGAGAATAAAAAGAGCAGGAAGGTGGAAGGAGACGCTGCCAGACGCTGCCAGCCACCGCCAGGACAAGCAGCATGGGTAAGCCACGAGCCATGTGGCAAGGTATAGATTTATAGAAATGGATTAATTTAAGATATAAGAACAGTTAGCAAGAAGCCTGCCACGGCCATACAGTTTGTAAGCAATATAAGTCTCTGTGTTTACTTGGTTGGGTCTGAGCGGCTGTGGGACTGGCAGGTGAAAGAGATTTATCCTGACCGTGGGCCAGGCAGGAAAACTCTAGCTACATCTGCTCCTTTCTTTTACTTGGGAAAATAAGTATCTGTTTAAATCACCAGCCAAATGCTATATATAAGTGTGTCTACATACATATGTGTACATACACATATGTGTTGTATACGGATATACATACGAGGAGGGAGAGAGGGTGCAGGGACGAGAGAGAGGGTGGGAAGGAAAGAGGGTGGGGGGAACAAACTTGTTTGTTTGTTTGAGATGTTCTCATACAGCCCAGGCTGGCCTCAAACTCACCATATACGGCAGGAATGGCCTTGGACTTGGGATATTCCTGGGATCGTGCCACCATGCCTAGCTTGATATATAATTCAGGAGAGGGTGGTCCCATGTCCCCAGCTGTGGAGTGGGTACTTCACTGGGACCAGCCAAGGTATATATCCCTTCCCCAAGTGAGACTGTTTGGAAATACGTATGTGATCCACGGCTGATCAGTGAAGACTTACTCCTTGGATTAACAGGAAAGGTTGATTCTTTGAACACTGTTTCTTAAACTGGAGAGTAATCGGAAAGGCAACAGGCTGACCCACTGCTAATGAAGACTGAGCACACAGCACCAAGAAGGGAGAGATAAAGGTGGAAGGAGACTTCTAATGACGTCACTGTCTGAGGCCATCTTTGATCTAGACTTTTCAGTTATCTGATTCAGTAAGTTTATCTTCCTGCCTAAGTCAGTTGAACTGAGCCTCTCTCTGCAATCCAAACAATTCCTGACTATCCCCACACTCCGGCTTCTCCAGAACTATTTCTCTCACTGTTCACCTTCCTCTAGCCTACCTTCATCTACAGTGAAACTGCCCATTCTTCTCCGGTTTCCTGACTGTTTCCTCCATCAGAAGTCACGGACTCCTAGTCTTCCATTTATAAATCCAACTGATCACTGGTCAATGTCACCTGCTCCACAATGCCTCTTAGTCTTTCTTCTTCCCTTAAGAACCCCTAAGAACTCCATCCACACTGTTAGGGTCTCTATTTCTTTCTACATTAAAACAAAACAAAACAAAAAGACCTTTACAGTGGCAGAGGCCTCATTCATCCTTGTATGTTCCCCGAGTGCCAGACGCAGCTCAGGAAGCAATTACTTGACAAATGTTTGTTGAATGAAGACACAAATCTTTCTTCACATGGCAGTCAGTGATCTCAAAGCCAGAAATTTCATCACTTCCTGTCTTATACTTAAGAAATGCCAGTGGTTAAAAAAAGGGAGGAAGGGCCAGAGAGATGGCTCAGCGGTTAAGAGCACTGGCTGTTCTTCCAGAGGTCCTGAGTTCAATTCCCAGCAACCACATGGTGGCTCACAACCATCTGTAATGAGATCTGGTGCCCTCTTCTAGCGTGCAGGCATACATGCAGACAGAACACTGTACATAATAAATTAAGAAAGAAAAAAAAGCCAGTGGCTCTTCCGTACTCTCAAACAAAAGATCCCAACATACCAAAGAAGAGCCTGCAGCCCCCAGACTCCACATGTCCCCGAGTGTCACTTCTTCCCTGTCTCTCCCACTCTCAGTGACACTGGCCTCCCCTCCAAATGCACTTGCTTCAGTCTCTCCTGCCCCAGAGCCACTGCACTGGCTGGCCTGGAACCTCCTTCCTCCACCACTTCCCCAGTTCCCACCCGCTTCTCCTTCAAATTCCAACTCCAGGTTCACACCACCACCTCAGAGAACTTCTCCCAGCCTCCTCCTCTTTTTCCTTTTTGGTGTTTTTTGTTTTGTGTTTATTTTCAAGACAGGGTTTCTTTTGTATAGCCCTGGCTGTCCTAGAACTCACTCCAAAGACAAGGCTAGCCCTGAACTCAGAGATTGGCCTGCCTCTGCCTCTTCCTCCCGAGTGCTGGGAATAAAGGCGTGCACCACCACCCTCAGGGCCAGATCAGTTTTGGTAAGAGCCTTTCCAATACAAAGCTCCAGCCTGAATGTGTGATTATCATCTTTTATGGCTATTCTTTGATTCTGTGTGTCCTTCCGGTGTTAACATCTCAAACTCTGGACAAACAGAGATTATTTCTGTTTAAACTTGCCATTTTTTTTTTTTTTCCGAGACAGGGTTTCTCTGTGTAGCTTTGTGTCTTTCCTGGAACTCACTCTGTAGCCCAGGCTGGCCTCAAACTCACAAAGATCCGCCTGTCTCTGCCTCCTGGGTGCTGGGATTAAAGGCGTGCGCCACCACCGCCTGGCTTAAACTCGCCATTTTGACTCCCAACTTTAGCACCATGCTTGGTACATAGTTGTCCTCAATAACTATTTGAGGAATAGATAAGAACATACAAATTAATAGTAAACAAAATTATAAGCCAAACCGTATCTATGTAGTGTTCAGAGTCACATAAATATTATAAATGTGTAAAGATGAGGAGTGGCCAGGCATGGTGGTAAATCTTTATCATCTCAGCACTTGGGAGGCTGAGGCAAGAGGATTGCCAAGTTTGAGGTCTGCCTCGCTGAAGAACAAAACCCTAAAACCCTGGGTGGGGATGCGCAGAACAGAAGACAATCAAGGATTGGAGTCACATAAAATTAAGTTTAAATCTGAGTTCTGTTTTTACCTTTCTAAGCATCACATTTCTCGGCTATAGGAAGGAATAAAATCAGGAAATAATAAAACCATGAGATTATTGGAAGGACTAAATAGAATAATGCATGTACTGTAATCTGAATAAGAAGTAATCATGGCAAACTGTGTGGAAGTCCAGGTTCCCAGCAGGTAGCACTATTTTGAGAGGTTATGGAAACCTTATCAAGTGGGCCTAGCTGGAGGAAGTAAGTAACTGGGGGGGGGAGGGTTATGAGGGGGTACCTTGTCCCTGGCCCCTGCTATCTCCTGAAATCTGTTTCCTATCCACCATGAGACAAAGAAACATCTCTGCCACATTATTGCCCAAGCACATGGGGCTAGGCAACCATGTACTGAGGTCTCTGAAACTGTGCGCCTAAATAAATCCTTCCTCCTTCTAAACTATTCTCTTGTGTGGCCATAGCAATGATAAACACTGACTAACACAACCTGTAAAGGCCTTAGCACAGGCCACACTAACATGACACACTAA
>CABHPH010145741.1:29781-44370 GCA_902168325.1 Peromyscus nudipes | reverse complement strand
CACTCCCCCGAGGATTGAGATCAACCTGGTGGACTCAGCCCAGGCAGGTCTAGTCCCCTCCTCCCGGGCTGAGCCAAGGGTCTCTACTAAGCCCCAGGTTTCAAACAGCCAATTCATGCACTGAGCACAGGACCCAGTCCAACTGCCTGGATGATATGTGTGTGCACTACACGTGTGCCTGGTACCCAGGAAGGTCAAAGAGGATCTCAGATACCCTGGTATTACAGATGGCTGTGAGCTGCTATAATAGGTGCTGGGATTCGAATTCTGGTCCTCTAGAAGAGCAGCCACTGCTTATAACCACTAAGCCATCTCTCCAGCACCCTGAGGCCAGTTTTTATGTTTTCTCCTCATCATATCTTTTCTATGCAAAAGCACCTATGTCCTTTCACTGATTTTCATGGTCACTTTTTCTGGTTGTTCTTTTTGCTTCAATCTTGAACTCGCTCCCTTCAGCCTGAACATAATTATAGAGGCACATGGAGGACTGTTACCTGCCCTGAACTTACACTTCAAAAAAAAACCAAGAAACACCCCTCTCTCATATCGTGGATATTTTATTTTATTTTTACTTTTCATCCACACTACAATTCTGTGCATTTCAAGTGCATAATAAAATACGACTCGACTCCTCCTTGGGAACTAATTTATAGACTTTTGTGTGTTTGTGTGTGAGAGAGAGACACTAAATAGCCCTCACTAGAGTGGAACCTGCTATGTAGATCACGCTGGCTTGGAACACACGGAGATCTGCCAGCTTCACAGGGGCTGGAATTAAAGGTGTGGCCACTACACCTGGCTAAGACACCATCATCCTACACGGATACCCTGAGGCACCTATGTGTGCAGGGTTCATCACTTATCACTATTCCGTGTGCATTTAATTTGGTGAAGCTGATTTTGCAGTAGAAGACACTGAGAGGAATTTGAAGGTGGACACAGTGGACCTGGGCATCGATCAGCTTGTTACATGATGCTTCAGGGGACAGGGTATCAAGTCAGAGCAATAGTCTTGCTTATTTCTCTAGATGACCTACATTCACAGCTAAGGAACAAAGGGTTGAAGTGGATAGAGTCCTCAATCCACACTAAACTCCATCCTTCTCCAGGCCCTGTGCACTGTGCTGCTCGACTCCAGCTGGAGCAGCCAAATCTGAAACTACGCTGTCACCTGTCACCACGAAGGGGCTTCTGATTTACCTAGTCGCACACTTCAAAGCAGGTCAGCAGGCCAGCTGTACGCCTACTGAAAACGGCCGATAGGACAGGGCTGAGGAAAGTTCTGGAATCCACTTTGTCCCAGCACACCCAACCTGTACTAACCAGCACTGAGACTAGCTTCCAAATGCATATCCTCCAAAAGCTGAGTGACTAGTTCGGAGTTTTCTTTATGTTAAACAGCAGCTCTCCATCTGAACTGTAAAGATGGTGAGGTGTGTGAACTGCTCAGAAGGATGGCTGAGCTCCTCACTACCTACACTGGCATTTCAACAGTCAGCCACTTGGTGCCTTACAGAAAACACTACAGGTTTCCAGGATGGAGCTTTCTTGGGGCTCGTGGGTATGTGCGCAGGGTGTACGCTCTTCCCTCATCCTGTTTGTATTGGCGACACAGCCATGGGCAATTAAGATAGGGGAGCATATAGGAATTACAAGAATCCAGATGAACTGGACCATGAAGGGACTCTGGAGCACAGCCAGGGGTGCGATGCTTATTTTAAGAATCTGTTCATTTGGGCACCGAGTAGCTCTCTGGGCTTCAAGGTCAGGTCGCCATTTATAAGAGGAGCAAAGAGTCTTCAAATCTAGAGTCTTCACTGCAGAAGCAGTCCATGGCAAAGCCCTTCCAAATGTTTAATGTGCTACTTTCATTACTGAACTAGGTGAGAGCACGCTCTACAGCTGAGCCGCACTCATTATTTTTGTGTGGGGAGGCCACAGAATGTCCATGTTTTGATCCACTCTGAGGGATACTGGGAAAGAATACTGGACAGAAACAATACCCAGAGGCTCGGAGAAAACTTTGTGACTGGGGTCAAAACTCAGTGGGCTCCAGAAGCCCCCACAGCCATGGTTCACATAGGCAGCAGGGCAGATGAAATAGTGTAAATGACTATTTAATCTCGTCAGTGGTTTTCCTATGTGTCTTGACAGTATTTATTAAATCATCTTTAAAAAGGAGTTTTGCAGAAGACAGGCCATTACTTTGCCAACGTGTTAGGGTAAAAGCGAATAGAGAATTTCCTGAATGCCACAGTGGAGTGCACATACATACCAACGTAACTTGAGTAAAGTTAACAGTAAACAAAGGTATGGAGGTGGGAGATTTTCACAAAGGAGAGTTCATCTGCTTATTCACCTATACCCTGAAATTAGTGGGATCTCTCATTGTGGCAGGAGATGTGTGTTGTATCATAGGAGACACCTACTTCCTGTCACATTGCCATGGTCTCATTAGATCCCTTTTAAAGATTAAACACGTCAGAAAGATTCCTGTCTGTGTAAAAAGCGAAGAACTGGGCAGCTCCACAACTGCCTCCAGATCAATTAATTTAGCATTTGTGTGTAGAACAACATGAAAGTATAGATCCAGAATCTCTATTTCTTACATGATTGATTTGTACACTACATACTGTACTACAGAGTGCTCATGTGACTCTGCCCTGAGTGTATTAGTCTACACTGGCCAGAGGAGCTTGGACCAGAATCACTTGTTAACTCTCCTGATTTTCTGCAGTGCCCTTCACACCTGGGAATTCTCTCTGATATTGTGGTTGAGAAGAGGGACTCACACACCTCCTCTGCCACCACCGCAAACTCTCCCAACCAAGATGCTCCTAGGCAAAGTCTCAGGAGCTCAGGCTGGCTGACCCTACCATATTTCCCATCCTATGAGCTAGTTCCAGGTCTAGGCAGACATCTCTTAGAATATAAAATATGTGTTAAACAGAAATACAAAATAAAAGCAAATTCATCCTTTCTCTCAAAAAAGCCATAGGATGCTGATGAATGCTAACCACAGTCCCTGGGGTCTTCCTGGGTCTTCCCATCACATCAAGCATCTCCATCTTTCTTATTTCACATGAGCCTGGTACTTTTGCAAAATGAGTAGTAGTACCTCCCTTTTCTACTGAGGAAGCCATAGTCCAGAGAGAGCCCAAATGGTTTGATTGAAGTGACTCCCTGTACTTCATAGTGATGACTCAATGCTGCTCTCTTGATCCCTGAGGTGGTCTAAATAAGAATGGACCCATAGACTCACACATCTGAAATCTTGGTCACCAGGGAATGGAACTCTTTGATAGGATTAGAAGGATTAGGAGGTATGGCCTTGTTGGAGGAAGTGTGTCACTAGGGGTGAGCGTTGAGGTTTCAAAAGCCCATGCCAGGCCCAATCTCTCTGTCTCTGTCTCTGCCCACCACCCCCGGCTTGTGGATCAGGATGTAGCTCTTAGCTACATCTCCCTTACCACACCTGCTGCCATGCTCCCCACCACGATGATAATGAACTAAGCCTCTGAAACTGTAAGCAAGCCCCTAATTAAAGGCTTTCTTTTCTAAGAGTTGCCTTGGTCATGGTGTCTCTTCTCAGCAATAGAATGGTGACTGTGACAATTTCTGAGTTCCAGTCTAGCTTCCCCTGTGAAATATAAAGCAGCCAGTGGAGCCACACATTCCCCGTGGCATGCACTCTAAGGGAAGCAGGCTATGAAGGTCAATTATGAAACCTTCATTATATTCCAGCCTGAAGAGATAGAACAACATTCAAACACATAAGCTGCCTTTCAACCAGCTCTGAAAGGATTCCTTCTCTTGGTTGTTACTGTGAACAGCTCTTTTCAGTGCCAAGTGCAGAAGCCTCCTCCTCTAAGTGCACAGTAGCCTGAGGGTGACAGTACCTGGAAGGGACCATGATGGAGTATGATTTATGCTCAGGGATCAGCTGGTAGCAGCTCACAGTATACAATGCCCTTCCCTGTACAGTATGATGGGAACGGGCTGGAGGTGAGAATCGGGCAGAAAGAAGGAGGAAGAAGGAAGAGGAGAAGGAAAAAGAGGAAAAGAAGAGGGAGAGAAAGAGAGAACATATGGCGGCGTCCCTGAGATTCGCTGGGGAATGAAGACGTCTTTCGATGGGCCTGCTCTTTTGTTCATGATGAGCCAGGAGAACCTGGGCCATAGGCAATTATAGCAATGGGCAAAATAGTACAGGTGCCAAAATGATCATCACACTCAGGGACAAAAATCACTTTTTGGTGCTCAAAACAATCTGTAATTGTCCTGATGTTCGATGTGCTTCCTAAATTTTCCTCTGGATACAGGACAGCTGTGAATTCCTTTCCATCTAGAGCTCAGTTGACATGCGGCAGGCATTTGGAGCAGCCCAACACAGACTTTTGAAAACTGTAGTTGGGGCTTTGTAGATAGCTCAATAGATAAAGTATTTACCACACAAACATGAGGACTGGAGTTTGGGTCCTCAGAACTCACATAAAAGCCACCAACTGAACTTGTGACATGGACAGGCGATGCCTGAGGCAAACTGGACTGTTAGACTAGCCCAATTAGCAACCTCCAGGTTCAGTGAGAGACCCTTCCTCAGTGAGTAAGGCAGAGAGCAATTGAGAAGACAGCAAACGTCAACGTCTGACTTCCACACACACTTGTAGTCATGTACACATGCACACACACGTGCATCCACACACATACATGCACATACCCACACCTATGTGCACTCACACACATGCATGCATATGCACCAAACACATATTTGCATATTCAAGTAGCAGAAACAAAAGCAACCCCCACTTGATCTCCAACTGTCTATGACCTTATTTTAGGAAGGAAGTTGGGAGCTCTTAGAACTAAATGTGCCTTTTCCATAGTCCTGCTCTAATTTCATACAGGGTCTGATTCTACATCCATTTCTCTGAGGTGCATGGGGCCTCTGGTTCCAGCACCCAGTCCTGCAAGGGACATGGATAGACTGTCTCAGTATTTATGTTGTATGTATGTCCATGCAGCCTAATGCCAGGAGGAGCTGGACACGGAAAGGCAAAGAGAAGAGGCAGCATCTTGAACTTCAATGGCGTGCTCAGCATTCTAAAATATCTGTCTTGTCCAGACAGAATCCTAAAAGCATTTTGAGTCCAGTATAATAAAGAGGGTCAACATAGAGGTGACTGTGTCTCCAGGCTTCAATCACAGTATCTTGTCTTGTGAGTCTGGTGAGGGTAAAAGGGAGTGAGAAAATCATGCATGAATAGCTCCTGTACAGTGACCCCTGGGGCTCTGGAGGAATCTGAAATGCGCCATGTGGGGGGCTCACAGAAGTGAGTATTAAGAGGAAGGTTGGGGTCCACTATAGATCTGATGGTGGGCACCATGACACCATCAACATGAATCAGTTCCCCCATGTCTACTGAAGATCTTGGACAATACCATGTGTTGCCCGGAGGGCCCTGGTGACATTTGACATTCAAAGTAGGCATGCACTCTCCTGCTCTAGCCAGGCTTGTTTGGAATGAAGTTCCTTCAGCAGGCTCTCACTGGTCAAGACCACTGTTGTTCCCAAGGCTGTCTGATGCAGCTCAGTAAAGAGCCTTTGATTTTAGTTTTGACATGTGTTAAGCCCTTCAGTTAAAATCTTCCAAGTCTCATGGCCAGGGGAATGAAAGGTTTCTATGCAGGGCTGCTGCTTCTCAGGAGGAAATTCCTACTCACCTCTGAAGTCATTTTACCTTGGGGGGAAACCCACAGCCTCATTGTACCTATGAACTTGGGATCCCCTTATGGGACTCTAGCCAGACCCCGATAGGACCGTGCATGCTGAAAGTGTTTGGTTTTGCTAAATGCAAAATGATAAAGGCAAGGTGTTATCACTGCACTAAAACTTACTTTTATTGAACAAAACATATGGCACACACACACACACACACACACACATCTTCAGTGAGAATACAGTAACATGAAGCAAGCCTACCTCCATTTTAATCATCCTTTCCTCCAACAGGTGAGGTCTCAATACACCTAAAATACTCAAACAGACAGTTTCATCACCCTGTGGCCCCAAACTCCCTTTCCAGATGCAGGAGTGTTCTGTCACCTCCTTGCCACTCTCGGCCACCTCTACACTGTGTTCTCTCCACTGCTCTAAGCACACCATATCATTTGCAATCTTCAGACATGCCAAGAGCTTCTGGCACGCCAACATACCTACATCATGCTTCACCTAGAAACCCTTTACATGAGAGAAATTCTGTTCACCCTGGAAGGTCCAGCCTCAGCTCATCACTCAGAGGGCGTATTTCTAGCTCTTGGCAAGCACACTCAGCTTCTTCCTTGTGCTTTTTGTTTGTTTGTTTCTTTCTTTCTTTCATTTTTTGAGACAGGGTTTCTCTGCATAGCCCTGGCTGTCTCTCACTCTGTAGACCAGGCTGGCCTTGAACTCACAGGGATCCTCCTGCCTCTGTCTCCCAAGTGCTAGGATTAAAGGCATGCACCACCACCACCCGGCTCTCCCTTATGTTTTAACTACATTTGTCATATGGAGTATTATAGAGTTCTTCTTAGGTGTTTACAGTGGTATGAAAAGGTGACATGCAGTAATAACACCTTACTCTTATTTTTCATTTTGAATTTACCATGCCTACTTACTTTCACAAGCACAGCCATTAGCTATTTGGATCTAACTAAAGTTTCATAAAATATCCCCTCAGTTCATAGACACAGGAGGACATGGGTCTTCCTTGGAGAAACATGAGTTCAAAGGCAAGTGGGAATTTCCATTGAGAAACAGCTGTTCTGAGTAGAAATCCTGGGTCCTCTGGGCCATGGAACTTTTTAATATGACCACACAAAAGTCAAAGTCTCTTCCCTGCACTGCAGCAGACAGCCTTGGGTCAGGGATAGAAAACGATGCTGTATCTAAATCCTATCCTCACCGCGCTCACTGCTCAGAACAACTGTAAGAACGACAAGAGGCAAGAAACGTGAACATAGCAAATGCTCAATGTAAAGTCACATTATTAACACCATTCTGGGAGTGGGAGCGAAAGAGAAGAGTTACGTGTACTCTGAGCTGAGTCGATGTCTTTCCCATAAAGGACTACAGGAAATGTCACAAACCTCAAGGCAGCAGCAATATCCTTGTAGACAGGAGCCATCCTTTTCTCTGCCTCAAGGACCCATCAAAACAGCATGGCTCTTGGGGCTGCCCCTGCTGCATCACTTGTAACTATTGGTATCAGGAACCTGTGGCAGAGCTGATCCTGACTCAGTAGGACAAGTCTTAGGAAACCACCTGCTCTTATGGTTGCAAGAGTTGTTGGTGTGGGTAGGTGACAGGGCTCAGTCTGTGAAGCTACCTGCTAGGCCTGATGACCTATTTGTCTGATCCCCAGGACCCACGAGGTAGGAGAAAAGCAACTCTTTCAAATTGTCCTCTGCCTTCCATGTGTGCACTGTGGTATGTCAGCACATGTGTGTGCTCATGTACACACACACACACACAAAGAGAGTAAATGTAATAAAAGTTTTCGTTTGTTTTTATGAAAGACTGACTGCCTGGTGGTGGCGGCGGCGGCGGCGGCGGCGGCGGCGGTGGCGGCGGCGCACGCCTTTAATCCTAGCACTCGGGAGGCAGAGGCAGGTGGATCTCTGTGAGTTTGTGGCCAGCCTGGGCTACAGAGTGAGTTCCAGGAAAGGTGCAAAGCTACACAGAGAAACCCTGTCTCGAAAAACAAAAAACAAAACAAAACAAAAAAAGACTGACGACTGATTAGATCCCCAAAAGCCAAATATATAAGGAAACTTGCAGCAAATGGAATTACCATCAGCACTTCCCACAGGTGAACACAATTGACAGAGTGCTTTCCTGGGCATAACCATCTTTTTCGTAACCTTAATGTCTTCTGGCTATCTCACTCACATAACTGCCAGGGCACGGGGAGTACACACTGTGGACTGAACAATTTCTCATCCCCACCCTTCTGCTGAATGAAGAACTGGGTTTACCAGCAAACAAGCCACTGTGCAACTGCATGAGGCTGAAATAGAAAATTGGCTGAAAATTGTGACCCAAGTCTACCTGATTCCCGGCCCACAGTCTTTCTACTGTTCCCTGCCTCTGCCACATAAAGATTTGCTCTGTAGTCCTTCAAGGAATGAGAATGAGAAAAGCAAAATCCAAGAATAACTCAAGCTTGGTACAGGGAAGAATGCTCTAGAAGAGTTAGGCACAGAAAGGACCAGAGCCACCCCTGGGAGCAGCCAGAGTCTCCTGTGATGAAGTCCAAGGAGAGAACTGGATGACAGGTCATACTGTACTGTGACACAGTAGTACTGACTAGTTTTAATTGCTCCAACAGTCAATTTCCCAAAGAGAAAAGATGGAAAAGGAGCCAGGCAGCATCACAGTAGAACCATGCTTATAAAAAGTGAATTTATGTTTTGAAAGAGATGACATGGGACCCACATCACTTGTTGCTTTCAGCAAGCCTTCTCTGGCCAAGACTTTTGTCACTTCCTACTCAAAGCTGTCTGCTGAGGCTCAGAAAAAACTTCGGTCTTGTTCTGACATGTGGACATTAAACCCTTGTTAAACCCTTCATGGAAAATCTTCCAAGTCTCATGGCCAAGGGATCAAGGGTTTTGACCAAGGACTGCTGCCTCTTAGGAGGAATTCCCACTGGCCTCTGAAGTCATACAACTTTGAAGAAGACTCAACCTTGGGCTTGTGAAGTAGAGGTCACTTCATCTGGCTCTAGCCAGACCCAAATACGCCCATTCTCATGGAAAGAAGTAGTCTTGCTAATTTGTACTGAGTAACAGTGTGCAATGCATGTAGCCCTAGAAGCCATCCTCAGAAAATGAGCATCTGATGACATGTTCTTAGCTGATCCTCTGGCCCCTAAATATCTTTTGAACTTCATCTTCCAGCCTGCAGATAAGGCCACCACAAAGTCCCAGTGAGTGGACAAAAGAGCAAAACCCAGGTCTTGAACTTGTAGGGAATCCCCTTGCCACTCACTCAAACTTGGAAGGGCTCACTAGGGCTTCAATAGGGCTCCCATCAGTCCCTCTTGGGAGACAGATAAGGTCACTGTCACTGGTTCTATGGGTTGACAGTGGTATAGGGGGTGCAGAGTATTCGCTGGAGATCTCTCAAGTGCCTGCAGTCCATTGTAAACATCCTAGTTTTATGGATCCTCCCCACAGGTCATCCTCAAGTTCATGCTCACAACAGTTCTTCAGATATCTGAGTTTCACCTCCTGCCCTTTTTTGGTCAGAACCTATGGTATGTATGAACTGTCCTTGAACTTGAAAATCAGGTGACTCAAGTAAGTGTTGAGTCAGTACCTGGGAGGCCAGACTCAGTAGGTCACAGGCCAGTAACAGTAGCTCAGTCTGACCTCATGATGTCAGTGCTGCCTATAAGGACTCCTCCAGGGCAATTCCCTTTTCCTCCCCATTTTGCGGGTGAGTGGACTTAGGAGAGTGAGGTAGTTCTGTCAGCAGGCACTGAGAGAGCCACATGGCAAACCACAGGACTCCATGTTAACAAGTGCCAAAGGCCTGGAAGCCAGCCTTTTGCTCTGTCCTGCTGTCTCTTAGCCTCTGAGATGACAAGCTTTGGTGGGACCCCCTCTTACTTGCCCTCCCTCCTTTCCTCCATGGGTTTCCTTGGGTCCAAAGTCCTTGTTTCCCGTGCAGCACCACCCTGCCTGAACTGAACGTATTAGAGACCCCACAGCTAATTGGTGAAGCCAGAGAAGAATTGGTTAAAAGCACACCTTCAGGCCTTCATTTCAAGATTCAGGTAGAATTTGTTATCCAAATTTGTTTCTATCAACAGAATAGAAAGGGGCTTGGTGGTTAAAAGTCCTTGCTGTTCTTCCAAAAGATCTGAGTTCCTAGCACCCATATCTGGCAGTGCACAACCACCTTAATTCTAGCTCCATGGACTCTTAACTCCCTCTTCTGGCCTCCATGGGCACTGTACTCCATCACACATAGCCACACATACACACATAATTAAATGTTTAAAAAATGTTTAAAGAGAGAGAGAATAGAGTGCATTTAGCATGTTTGCATTTCTACAACTTTCAAATACCCCATGAACCTGCTAATGCTTTTCTACCACATTGTTTTCATTTTTCTAAATCTACTTCAATACACACAGCTACTTGGGTTAATTACTTATGAAAGAAAAGAACTTCTAGTCCTATAAAACAATGAACTGTGAAAAATGTTCATTGAAAATAAGGTACATTCCCAATTCGTAAAGTATTCACAACACTTAGGATATTTAATGCCATTCTCCCCTCCCTCCTCTCCATCTTTGCATGGTGCTAGGGATGGATCTCATCAGGGCTTTGTCTATGCTGGGCAAGGGCTCTGCCACGGAGCCACACTCCCAACCCTCCCTTTTCTTCTTTATAATGATCCAGATGTTCTGGAGGGCAAAGAGTGAATTGCTTTGTATGTTCTAAATAACCTGTGAATAAACTTTCTATACACCTCATTTCTATAGAACTGTTAAAATAACCACAAAATTTGACCAATGGTGAACTCGGTGGTGTGGAGAGGAGTAAGGGGCAGAGGGCAAGCATGCCTGGGTCACTGCACAATGACTCTGAGATTCAGAATGTGGTGCTTTTCCACCAGTACATGTTCACACTCCACCTTTCCTGATGGGGAAACCCAAAGGCCACAGCCCCTACTTGCAATACCCTCCACGGAAAGTTCTTCAGAAATCACTGGCTGAATCCACTGAAACTTCTAACTTCTTAATCCTTGACTCATGCTCTGTGTCCCACATCTTGTGAGTCCCCTACACAACAGCTGTGGTTAAATCCTTTGATCAAAAAATAAAAAGAAAGAAACAAAACACACCACACATTCATGATTGGTGAGTGGATAAAGTTCTCCTACAAGGAGTGCCAGTTCTTGGGAATTCTTACCAAGATGCCCAATGCCAAAAGAGGCCCACATGACATTGCTTATCACACACACACACACACACACACACACACACACACACACACAAAGAGGCAGTTCAAAAAGTCTTTGTTTCTTGATGCAGATTGTTCTTTGCAAGGGGAGAGGAATTTTGAGAGATTCACGCTTTTCTGTCTTTCCTCTTGGGCCATTCCCAGAATCACGTGAAGACACCTGTCCCAGTGCATGCTGACCAGCAAAGATTTCAGAATCTGCCGAAATGTGAATGTGGGCCCATGCATGCAGTAGGAGTTGGGTGGGTGACAAACTCCCCAGTCTCACAGACGCCTGGTTTCTAAAGTTGATGAGTAAGTGAAAGAGAAACAGTGTGCCCTGGGTCACACACTCCCAGGGTTTGCAAAGGAACGCTCTCAGAAGAGTAGCAAACACATGTGGTGCCCAACGATGCCTTAGCCTTGGGCTAGGAATAGGGAAGAATGGTTTTAAGAATTCATCTTCCAAAACCAGACTTCTCTACCCAAAGGGTAGCCAGTTCAGTTCAAGCCAGTCCCTTCACCTCTCTTCTCCCCAAGTATTTGCAATCTGTAAAGTCATCCTTTGGGTGTGGTCTCTGTATCCCAGTCAGTGCTCATAGGACACAGCGGTACTGTGAGGCCCGAGGAGGAAAAACCTGACTGTCCACAGAGAAGAACCCTGACTCCTCACTTTACTAAAGTGCAAGCCACTTAGAAACAGCCACCAAGTCAGGGGAGTCAGGGGTGAGCCATCAAGTACCTTTGTGAATACAGCCCTGCTGAGCCCAAAAGTGTGTCTTGGAGCACATCTGGGCCATGCTAAGGATGACTGCTCTTCCATGGACAACACTCACCAAAAAGCTTCACTTCACACCTTTGCTTCTAGAATTTTCCGCCTCTAGCAAAAAATATTGCTTTTGGGGCAAGATTCAACCTAAGCAGAATCTTCCAAGGCAAAAGGACCAGTAGCTGAATAAAGGCTCCTGCAAGGGGCCTAGGGGAGGGAGGTCCTTCTGTTTATATTTCCACTCTCCTTGGAAGACAGCCCTGGCCCTGCAGGGGGTGGAGGAGTTCACAGGGCCTTGTCCAACACTAAGGCTGCATTTTCACGAAAGCACTTCAAAGTGAATTCAGGGTTTATTTTGTGGATAAATTAAGGTTAATAATGGCAACCTAACCTGCAGGGGTCTCCTTAACCTTGACTCATCAGGTTAAGGGATGAGAGTTAACAAGGTACAAGGCAAGTGTTCTTCTCTGGCACCTAGTGATTTCTTCAAGTTGAAAATAGTTCTTCCTTGCCCTCGTCCCAAATGCCCCTCTGCATGTGTATATACCTGTGTTCACACATTCATGCACATGCACATACACACACATACACAGAGACACACAGGCCCATACACATACATATACACACATGCACGTACACACATATACATAGACACACACACATGTACACACACGCATATACACACACACACACACACACACACACACACACACACACACAAAAGATCTCATTTGACTGCTCTTACAGACACAGTGGTCAATGCAAACTTTTAAAATCCTGCCTCAATCCCACAATCCCTTTAAAATAAAAGACTTACTTTGTGTGTGTGTGTGTGCATTGTGTATAAGTGTGTGCGTATGTGAGTGAGAGTGTGTGCATGCGCATGTCCATGTGTGCCACACGGTGCATGTGTAGGTTGGAGGACAGCAGGTAGGAGTGGCTGTCACTTTTCATGCCCTGTGTGGGGCCTGGGATGGAACTCAGGTGGACAGGCTTCGCAGCAAGTGCTTTTACCCACGGAGCCATCCTGCAGCTGCAACACTTGCTCTTCTTCTGACGTAGAGAGCCAGGCTGGCTCACACTTCCAGGCTTTTGCCTGTGAGCTTGTCATTGGTGCCAATGAAGAAGTTGTATATGAAGGTAAAGAGATCTAAGGCTTGAGATTCAGCATACATGGTTCTATCCCCAGTTCTACCACACACCACTGTGGCCCTTAGCAAAGAGCTTGACCTTTTACTCAGTATCCAGGAACCTAAGACTTTAATACCACCTGACTCCTCCTCGGGCAGTTGGGAAGGTTTGAGAAAGGAAAACAATGGCCCGTTCGGCTCTGCTTCATGCATTAGTTATTGGCACTGCTGGTCCTAAACCAGCTGTGCTAACATAACTCAGACCAGCACAGGGTTAACAATGGGTCACACACGTGACTCGCCTGCACCTTCTCCATGTATCGAGGAGGGTTCAGCAGAGGTGACCTGACAGACGGTGAGGATACAGTAGAGCCACCAGAGCAAAATATTGAGCACTGCGTCCAGCACATGGCAAGCACCCCAAGTGGTTTACTCTGTCATCTTCTTGTAGGTCCCGAATTGTCAGCAAAGGGATTGTTTGTGGCAAATCTTTGTTTATCTTCTCAGGGAATTCCCACTCAAACATCCCTCTGATCACAGAAGCCCCATAGCCAGCAGTCCAACCAGCCCCTATCCCACTTAGCTCTGCTCTTCATCTCAGAAAAGGGAAAAAAAAATCTGTTAAATATTCCACTCACAAGGTAACAGGCCTGGAATGCGCGGCATCTCAGGCGGAGCTCAGTTGTGTCTTGGCACCAGATACACACACTCTGCAGCCTGGGGCCAAACTGCATTTGGCCACTTCGTACAATTCAAATAAAGATACTGAAAATCTTCCAGCTTATAAACATCTGTACTGTTTGCTAATCAGGGGACTTCATGTTTAAAAAAAAGAAAGTCATCTAACGAGAACTGTGCATTCGGCTTACTCCTTTTAGCTGCAGACCTTAGCATATTCATAGTTAATGTTATCTATTTCCAGAGAGGAATCTCTTTCTTCAAATATTTAGACCTGGGCCATTTTCTTCCAGCGTTTATGCTCTGATTCATAAATGACACTGAAGCTCTGGGTGACACGATTGGTCATGGACTTGGCCTTCTGCTTAATGGGAGTGAATGACAACAGCATCTTCGGTGGATGAGTGTCATGGTTCTGCCACTTAATCATCTGAAAAAAAAGTAGTTTAGCCTCTCTCTGCCTTGGTTTCTCCAAAAGAGAAATGAAGAAAATACAAATCTTATGAATGCTAGCATCAAACAAATCGAAGTCTCCAAAATGCTGGCCACAGGAACTCCATAAGCATTTCCGTTACTGCTGAGCAAATACCAAGTGTGGATAAAAGGAACACAGCAGGTTCTCAGCCAAGGGTAACTGGTTCCTCAAGTCAGTTTTTAGATGCAGTGGGATGTTACCAAGTGAATTCAATGCACATAAAGGAAGATGTAAACCATATTGTAGTATGGTCTGTGAACATTTATCCTGGTCTTCCCCAGCTTAGATCACACACACACACACACACACACACACACACACACACACGGTAAAAGGAGACCTTTCCATGGATCTCCACTTGCCTTCTGGATATTAACCCCAGAATCTTAAAATAAAAGCCTTTGAGGAAGAGTTAGGAGCACTGACAATGGGCATTAGGGAGGAACGAATGAATGAACGAACAAACGAAGGAAAGAAGGGGGAAAGAAGGAAGGGAGGAAGGAAGGAAAGAAGGAATAAAGGGAGGAAGGAAGGAAGGAAGG
>CABHPH010145741.1:16147-29771 GCA_902168325.1 Peromyscus nudipes | reverse complement strand
AGGAAGGAAGGAAAGAAGGAATAAAGGGAGGAAGGAAGGAAGGAAGGGAGGGAGGAAGGAAGGAAGGAAGGAAGGAAGGAAGGAAGGAAGGAAGGGAGGAAGGGAGGAAGGGAGGAAGGGAGGAAGGGAGGAAGGAAGAAAAGGAGGGAGGGAAGGAGGGAGGAAGGGAGGACCCATCTCACAAGGCTGCAGAAAACGCTGCATCCCTTCTCTGCCTTCACAATGCTAGGTATCAGTGCAGCCAGCTGTCCCCTGTGGGTGGCAGGTCACACTCAGTGACTGCTGGGTGACAAGTGGACTGCCAGCAGACATCCTTCTGGAGGGGCTGGGACTTCCCAGGAGGGTAGCCACAACACGCACACCACAGAAACAGGTGAAGGCTTTCCCACAGCTCTCCTTTCCTTGCCTTCTCCTCGGCCTCACCCATTCCGCCCAGGTAATCACAACTTATTCCCTAACAGGTAAGGAAACGCTAACAAAACCAAACGCATTCCTAATGAATGAACATGGAGGAGGTGGTGACCAGCAGATGCCTTAGTCAGCACTTATTTTAACGACGATGTGGGAGAGAGCAGAGCAGCATCAGTCAGAGAGAAGATACTTTTAATTCAGTGACACCTTCAGGGACTGCAGACTACATCTTTCCACCCTGTTATCCGAGGGTCTGGGGAGAGCTTTCCCCAGCCACAGACACACATGTACTGGGCAGGTCTCAGCTTCCCAGGGGTCCTAGGCAGAGAAGCATGGGCCAGAAAAGAGTAGGACTTTTGTTCGTTCCTTGAAGAAGGGTAAGTTACCTCCCAGTGTGGAGCACATTAGAGTGAAGAGCACAGGATTGAATGAATCACAAGCTGACACAGGGTGGGGGTGGGGAGGGATGTCCTTGTGGTTAACCACATTTTACTGGGGATTTTTATTGATTGCTGTTGTATTGAAAGAGACATGACTCAAAGGTACCCTAGCCACAGTCTTGCAAAGCACTGGGTTCTACTTGAATTCAGCGGCTGTGGATGCCATGAGCCACAGTGTGCGGTGGGAAAAGGTTTGCTGACGTCACAGATAGCTGCTTCTCTCCTCTGACTGCTGATGAACAGGCAGGCTTTTCCCTTTCTTTCTGGTTTTGAGGCCGTGACTGATCTCTGTGCAAGTAGACACTGGGCTCTCTGAATGTGAGCAGTGCTTTCTCTTACAAGTTGGTTTTATCTGTCAGCCATCTTTCCTGATGTTCACACTGTGCTGTGCCTATAAATCTACTTATTTTAAAAAAAAATCTAGCCGGGCGGTGGTGGCACACGCCTTTAATCCCAGCACTCAGGAGGCAGAGGCAGGCAGATCTCTGTGAGTTCGAGGCCAGCCTGGTCTACAAAATGAGTTCCAGGAAAGGCACAAAACCACACAGAGAAACCCTGTCTTGAAAAACAAAACAAAACAAAACAAAAAATCTGCATTGTGTACATCTGCATTGTGTACAATAGTTTTTTTACAAGTCTACCTCCACAAAAAGGAGATAAGCTACTTGGAGGCAGGGGTAATAAGATTGTGATATCAGAAAGAATAAAAGTTCTGCAGTCAGTTAAGCCAATCAAGTCTCTTTCCTCCCAGGGGTCTGGTGTACAGTGGACATTAACAGCAGCCTCCTTAGGAATGTATGCAGCCTGTTGCCTATGTGGATGGCTCTAAGTAACCTTGGAGACATTTTTCTGGTGGCTATTGATGTCTCTGATCTCAGTGGCAGGCATGTAAAGTATGCAGGGAGCCTTAGGGAAGCCCCAGGGTTCACAGGATTCACACTGGCCAGGTCATCCTGTCCATCTGCAGCACCAAGCTGTAGACTAAGGAGCATGCAACTGAGGCCCTGCGTAAAGCCAAGTTCAAGTTTCCTGGCTGCTGGAAGATCCATACCTCAAAGAAATGAGGCTTCACCAAGTGTAACACAGATGAATCTGAAGACACATAATAGCTAAGAAAAGGCTCATCCCTGCTGGCTGTGGGGTCAAACAATTCCCCAGTCGAACCGTGGACCCTTGGATAAGTGGTGGGCCTTGCACCCCTTGGGGCTTCACTGTGCTCTCATACACCACACCAAATCATATTCAGTAATAAATCCCACATCCTAAGAAGACAGCAGCAGCAGTGAGAGCACCAGTGATCTGAAGCATAGCATCTGAGAGGGGCCTGCCCACTGTCTAGTCAAGAGGAGTGCAGACACTTGTGCTTTAGTCCAGGAGGTGGGACCTTTGCACCTTTCTGCTTGAGGCCTGTGTTCTTCTTCCAAGCAAGTGGTCTTCCCACAACACAGCGCATGGACAGTGAGAATGGACTGAATAAATGAGATAAAACTTCCCAGGTTGAGACTTTCGGGGACAGTCCATACAGAACTTAAGATGAGAGGTTAAAGGAGCGAGACGGTTAAGTGTGCCATCCACTTGGGGCAGGAAGGAGGAGGCTCCGGAAGTGAGAGCCATTGTTTACAAGCTTCTGGACCTGAGTTCAGTCCCTGGTATCCATGTGAAAAGCTGCGTGTGACTAAGCAGACCTGTAACCCCAGTTCCCCAGGGAAGTGGAGACAGGAGTCTAGGCTTCAGGCTCAGTGAAAGATACTATCTCAAGGGAAAAAGGTATGAGTGATAGAACAAAACACCCAGTCCTCCTCTGGCCTCTATACATATCTACAGAGCATATACATGGAATTCACACACACACACACACACACACACACACACACACACAAAGTTTAAAAACATGGGCCATCTACTTTGAGAAACTTGGCTTTGACCAAGTTTTCTGAGGAAGCTGGGAGATGGGAAGACTGCCTCATTTGACATCCTTTGGAGACTGGCACACTTTTAACTGGACACGGTCCTGTTGGACTAGCTACAACTCTGTTGTATGGAGGAGTTCAGGAGCTCACTCTTCCAGCTTAAGTGAAAGTCTAAAAATGCCACGCTTAGATGCTCTCCACCCACCATCCCAGGCCCCAGCAGCCACCGTGTCTGGCAGCCACCGGGTCTCTTGGAATCTATGAATTTGACTGTCGTTGGATACCTCGTATTTATAAATGATATCTGCACCATTTTCCCCCCTCACAGAAACTTGGACCTCTTTAGCTTTTCTATACTTTGAGACGACATCGGCCGCTCCTTTCACTGTCTATCAACTTGATGCTAAAAACATGGGCTGTAATGCCTACTTTTTCAATTGAATTCTCACAATAGAAAAGCAAGGAAGTTAAGAGCTTCAACAGTGACCAGGAAATGAATAAAAGAAGGACAATGTCTTCAGCCCTTATGAGGCTTGGAGCATTTCTGTGTGTTAGATCATTTTCTTCTTTAAAAGGCATTAAAAAGTGAAGTTTTAAAAAGCAAATCCTCACTTTAGAGAAAAGCCAAGTGGTGTTCTGAAAGCATAGTAGGCTTGCTGGACTGTAACCTGGTCTCCTCTATGCAAAGCCTACATTGTCTGGCTACTAGTTTTTAACTTAATTGTTGGTCCGTGGGTGGGTGGCTCCCTTTCTTGGCTTATTTACAGCAGGTTGGTGGTCAACAAACGAAAACGTTAGCATCTTCAAAGTTGAAATGGAAGGACCACCTTCTGTTCCACAAAGCAAAAGAAACAGAGTCCCATTACCGACACTCATCTGTCTAGACAATGACTAAACAGGGTCCCTCCAGGGTTAGACTTGAGTTTCCTCTGTTCAGCCTGTTGGATATTTAGCAATTAAAAAAACAAGACTCAGAAAGAAAGAAAGAAAAAAAAAAAAACGGTCTAAAGGCTGCAGTTCTGATCCAACCCCTCCCCCACTACCCAGAGAGTAGTTTAAAAGTCATTCCAACACAGGCTACATGCGGTAAAAGTCTCAAGCGGAAATCAGATTGAGACAAAGGGGGCCCTAAAAATACTCGTGAAGTCTGGCTACAGACACAAGAACACAGGCCCAAGTGTCCCTTTATAGCCCTTGTGACAGCAACTTGAACTCGCTGAGGGAGCAGGGTCTCACCCAGGTATTCCTGCAGCTGGAGATGAGAAGCCACCAAAGTATAGCTTCCCACTTTTCCTGTGGGCTGGGAAGTTGCTTCTCTCTGCTCCTTCTATGCCCTGGGGATGCTGAACTTTCCCTAACTTATAATAAGGAAAATACTACATTTTTTTTCTCTGAAGAATGGCATGGGGATTTTGATTGAGATTACACTCAATCTATAAACCGCTTTTGGGGAGATGGTCATTTGACAATATCAACCAATCCATGAGCATGGGAGGCCTTTCCATCCTCTAACGTATCCTTAATTTCTTTCTTGGGAGTTTTAAAGTTTTCATTGTAGAGGTCCTTTGCCTCCTTAGTTAGGTTTCCTGGAGGGTAATTTTTTTTAAAGCTACCATGTTTCCCTGATTTCTTTCTTAGTACGTTTATCATTGGTGTATAGAAAGTCTACTTACATGTTAAGTTTGTATCCTGCCTTTTGCCGAAATCATTAACTCTGACACAATGTCAAACTGCCTTCTAAATATTTATGTTTATACTTATAGACAATCTTATTCTCAGCCTTAAACTGAGAAGTCTTTCTGTCCATCCAGCAGGATGAACACAGAGACTTGCGGCTGTACAAGGTGCTAAGAATAAATGATCGGGCGATTGTTGAGAGCTCAGCCCCAAACAAGACATTTCTACCATCCCCTCTAAGGCTCGGGGACACTTCAGGACAGGGGTGGAACTAATGTAAGAACTGAAAGATAGGGAGAAGCTAAGATGTCTTCTGGGCGAGACACTGCCATTCCAATCATGTGATCACCACAGCCGTGGGTGGATCTACCCCAAAACAGGCCTATCATCAAGAGTCAGGCATGGACAGGGGAAGCGGGGAGGGGGAGAGAGGGAAAAGGAGAGGGGGAAGGGGCCTAACTCCCACTGCTGATCTATTTGCTACTGATGAATTCAGAGAGGGGAAGTCATGGCCTTCAGTTGTTTATCTACTGCCCACCGCCTGGGCTCTACCGGATAGTTCCAATTCAATGGTCACAAAGATGGCCTTGGTTAAACTAAGTGGGTTATAAAACACAATCAAAAGTATGAATGTGGAAGAGGGACCGGTAGGGATGAGGGAGGAGCATGGATAGAAATGGGAGGGAGATTCTAGGGCAGAGAATTAGAATACATTGCATACATGTATAAAACTGCAAATAACAAAATTAGTAAGAGAAAGGAAACCCTACATGGAGGAAAAAGGAAGCCAGTGTTCCTGCATCAAGGTGGAGATAGAGAATAACAGCCTCATGGTGATAAGATATTTTTAAGCCTATTAATAATGCTACATTTGGTGGACACAGCATTCCTCTGGGTAGGCAATTAGCTGGCCAGCCTGCCATGCCCGGAGAAATGAAAGCATCCTGTGACTAAAACCAGACCTCTCTCTCTTTTCCCCAGAAGTCCTCAGCATGATGCACAGTACCTTTTCTATTACAGTGCATATTTGCAAAATCCAGCCCCTGTCTCATTTAACAAATATGTATTGGATGCCCGTATCTGCCACATTCCTTCCTGCGTGTGGGGTTGACAGGCTCGGCAGGGACTGCTGTGGAAAATTTTGAGTCCTGCTGGTTGATGGGTGCTGGTAGGAGACCCTAATCTTTTAGCAGGTGTTAGAAAATCAATGTGCTTTAAGCAAGTAGTGATTGCAGAAATTTACCTGGCTGAAAACAAAACAAAACAAGAAGAAAAAACAAAACACAGTTGTCTAGATAAAGGTAAGGATTTTATACTGCATACCGTAATTATTAACCAGGTAGGAGAGTAATAAGGACTCATGCATCCTGCATCTAATGTGTAGGAAAAAAATAGTTTTGCTCTTCAAAGAACATGTATGAGTCCCTGCTTCACTCTGATGCCAGCGTTGGAACCCATGGGTTTCATAAGCTTATAAGAGAGAAACACAGTATTTAAAAGAATGAAAAAGAACAGAAAAAAAACCCACATCTTTCTCTTTGATGGAAAAGAACGACTTCCTGCACATGAGACACAGATGGTTCCCAGCCCCTGGGGTCTCTTTCTGTCATCTCACTCCTACAAATAAAATCTCACTTAAATTTGAAGTTTATCCCTTAAGGGAAAGCAGGTAATAGGATGACTCTGGAGTCAGGCAGCCCAAGTTTATGCTCTGGCTCTGCCATCTGTCATCTGTGTGACTGTGAGAAAATGACACGTGATGTCTGTAAGCCTCGCCTTCCTGTCTATAAAGCAGAATAATAATGGTCATATATAGATAGCGCCAATACAGATATTAGCCCAAGGCCCAACTATTCAGCCACTGACTGTTAGCAGTATTGTTCATATTTTTGTTTGTTGTGTGTATTGGTGGGTACGTGAGTGTTTACGTTCATTTGTCTATGGGTACACATGTATGTGTGTGCATGCAGAGACCAGAGGAAACTCAGGTGTCTTTCCTCAAGTGCTGCCCACGTTTTTTATCTGACACAAACAAGTTCTCTCATTGGCCTGGAGCTTATCTAGTAGGCTAGGTTGGTTACCGGGAGTCTAGGGATCTGCTTCCCTCCTACCCGCTCCAGTACTAAAGTCACCCCCCATTCCCCAACCACCCCCCATCTCCAGAGCTAGGATTACAAGCACACACCACAGGCCTGGCTTTTTTATGTGGGTTCTGGAGATCAAACTCAAGTGATCTTACAAGCCCTTTACAGCCTGTGCTCTCTCTCCTGCCCTTATATTAGTAGTAACGACACAGTCCGCTCTTCTCATCCGTCAGCATTCCCACCCTAGATGCTCTTTCTTCGTGCAAATATTCCCTCAAAATAAAATATGGACAGCCGGGCAGAACCACACAGTTTTATTAGAAGCAATAGGTATTCATCCAAAACAGAGGGTCCCAGACCACCTGGGCAGCCTTTTGAAAGCTAAAGACGCTGGGTTCCTCCACAGACAACTAACTGGGTCAGAACTTATCCAGATTGTCACTAGCACGGGTAATGTAGCTTCCCAGTTGATTTGGATGCACTGTGGAGGCGAGAACTCCCAAACTAGGGTTACCAGGCCAGGGCAAGTGGTTTTTACATGTAAAGCTCAGTCACTGCATACCTGCTGGCCAGCCATGCTGCTGATTCACCTTGTTCGGTTTCTGTAAAACAAACTTCCCTCTCCCCAACAACACTGCTAGAGTTAACGATCCTTGAAGTCACAATGGTCTCAGGTCCACTGGGAGCTACCTTCCTGGTTTCCCGAATATGGACAGTGGATGAAGAAAGTAGCTGTCAGTCTTGGGAAAACAAGCAACGTGGACTAGGAAAAGCCCCCTGCTGCTGATGTGAGCACATAGGGAGTCAGCTCCACTTCAGAGCAAAGACACAATCCAACTGAATATTAGAAAAATATGCTCTGACCATTTAGAGTTCAGAAGGATCCAAAACCAATTTAGACTCCAGTTGGTGGACAAAGTTCACATTCAGCAAAACAGCTCCGGCAGTTGCATCATACACACAACAGGGCAATTCAGAAATGCAGATGTCCAGCCATGTGCAAAACAATGCTTTCATTTTTTCTTCCTCTTCCCACCACTGACCCCGAGAGCAGGCTGGGGAAGCTTAGCATCTGCTGCTACTAAGAATAGGCTGTGCCGATGATTATCTATGAACTTGTAAGCAATACGCCACCTTGCACATTCAGGGGTCCTCACAGCAGAGAGCTGTCACTGCAACAGGGGTCACACGACAGGGGCCCTTGCCCGCCAGAGCAACTTTCCAGCCTGTTCATTGGGTACGCAGCTAAGAGTCTGACTCTAGGATCTGTACCTGAAGTGTCACTATCAGGGGACCAAAGTTCTAGACTCTAGAATCCAGAGGATAATATGATACAAAAGCTTAAGTCAGCAAGAAGTTCATAGGAGACATACGAGGAGAAGAAGAGCTGGTTCTCTCTAGCAAACTGCTGCCACCTGAGGACTCAGAGCTTCAAGGATAACTAGTCAGATCCTTGCTGTGGACAACCTCCACAGACACCTCCAGGCATGTCAGGACCAGGAAGGGAATCTAGGACCCTAAGGCAAGGGAGGTAAGCCTACTTCAGCATTTTTCTGACAAACGCAAACTTCATACTCCACTTCAAGACATGCCTCAGAAACCTGGTACTTCCAGCCATATTTCTGCTACCAGCAAAACTCGTCTCCACTAGAGGAACAAGTCATTATGAAAATGAAGGGAAGTGGCATGTCTGTCTGTCTTTCTAACATCAACCCCCTCAGCGTTCAGTCAGTCTTCCCTAAAAAGCTCTTCAAAACTATACAGACTAGGCCACAATGTGGACTTAGTGCACATCCACAATATAAAACAGCCTTCAACACTGGTGAAAACTTTCTCTCTTTCCCAACTCCTCCACCGACCCTGTGACAGCCAGTATCATTTGTTTAAAATGTTGGCTGTCCTCTTCTGCAGGCCAATCCTAATGCATCCTCATTTTCTCCCTGTGCCCTCTTCCGACCCTTCTAAAATCAGACTTGGCCATGCGACTTGTGGAACATGGGTGGGGACTGTCACCATGCTTAAGTTAGGGTCACTGAATGGAGATCTCCCAGAGCATAATATAGTCAACTCAGAAGGTGTACTCTAACAATATGAATAGGAGATACATCTTTGCTGTGGGCCATTGGGATTGACAGCAGGGCTTTTGAGGGTGACCTCAAGCTTATAGAATAATACTGTATTTCAGATTCCAAACAACCATAGCATACCATTACATGCATGTCTACAATAAATAGGCTAAATGCATCTTCTCAATGAATCAACTTTGAAAAATAAGCACTTCACATAATTCTACAATTCTATTCTTCAGCCTCAGATCTCTTGTAAACAAACCTCAATTTTTCAAAGACTACAGGAGGCCTTCCTGGCTGCTTCATGACTCGTCAAGATGGCGGTCACGCAAGCTCACATGAAAGGACAAGTCTGTTTCCAGAGAACATAAACCACTTCCTGCTGCTGCCAGGTGGCCAAACTACAATCTCAAAGGTCATCTTTCAGGTTGCAAATATCATCTCCCTTTAGGAGCTATCCTTTCCCTAAGCCATGTTAGGCAATTCTTTTGGCCTCTGGATGCCTTCCTTGAAACCAATTACATAGGGTTGACTTTTGTTTGGGTTGTTTGGTTTGGTCTGCCTGACTTCCTCACTAGGTTCTAGATTCCCTGAAAGTGGGGTCTGTGCTAGTTAGCTGTAATTGTCAACTCGGTACAGCCTGGAGTCACTTGAGAGGAGAAGCTCGGTTGAAGAATTACCTAGACCAGACAGGAATGTCTGAGAGATATTGCCTTGCCTGTCGACTGCTGGGGGAGGGCCCAGCCCACCATTGGTGGCATTATCTATAGGTGAAATCCTGCACTGTACAAGACTAGCTAAACATGAGCCTGTGAGGGAGCCTGCAAAGCAACATTCCTCTGTAGTTTCTGCTTCGAGTTCCTGCCTTGGGTTCTTGCCCTGACTACCCTCACTAATGGACTGTGACCTGGAAGCCCAATAAATCCCTTCCTCCCCTAAGTTGCTTTTGTCCATGGTACTCGTTACAGGAACAGAAGAGAAACTGGGAGAGCCTGTGCTGTACCCCTACACATGCCATCTGCACACTCAATTGATAATTCTTGTTCAGATAGAGGGATGAAATCAGCCTCCCAGTGGAAGGCTTGCTGTTCAGAACTTAAGAATTAGAAAGCAAAATCCAGCCCAACAGAAATCTTTTTGAGCACTAAGAGGCATGGCTTTACACATTGCTTAACTTAAATACTGACTTTGATATTTAAACCAAGGCATTTCCATTTCAATTTCTTATATTGGGCTCAGCTGGACAGATCCAAAGATCTGAGAGACTAGCTTTCTCCTGTGCACAGGGAAAGGTAGACTGCCATCCTTGGAGGTTAAGGCATAGTCACCTATGAGTTCAATGCTCTGTGTCCCTGGCCACTGAGTTAAAGGGGACTATTACTAAACATTACTAAATATTACTCCAATAGCTGCCACTTCCTGTTTGTCACTACAGGATGGGAGAGCCAGGGGATGGATATTTTCACACACAGAGGGCTGCCAAAATGGTTTCTTGTCAGAAGGGAAGAAGGTGAGTTACTAATTACTCAGAATTACTAATTAAAAGCAATCAGGGACAGTGAGATAGCTGAATAGGTAAAGGCACTCACAGCCAAGCCTGACAACCTGAGTTCAATACCCGATTCCATATAGTAAAGAGGAGAGAATTGACTTCCACACTGACCATATGCACACTTGTGGCACCTGCATGCCCCTCCCCCTACCATACATCAAAATAAAGATGGCTTCCATGCACAAATGTTCACGGCCCTGGAGCTTATGCACACAATGTCATCATGGCATGGATGTACATGGAAGAATTCTTGGAAGATCTCACTCCCGTGCCTTATAAAGATCTTGCTGGCCAGGTGGTGGTGGCACATGCCTTTAATCCCAGCACTTGGAAGGCAGAGGCAGGCGGATCTCTGTGAGTTGGAGGCCAGCCCGGGCTACAGAGTGAGTTCCAGGAAAGGCGCCAAAGCTACACACAGAAACCGTCTCAAAAAAAAACCGGAAAAAAAAAAAAAGATCTTGCTGGACTTCCTGCTTCTGCCTGGGCTACTCTGTACTCCATTCTCAACTGAACAGCCGTAGTAAACCTTTAGTAAAACTACCCTGTCTTCAGAGGAAAAGCCACAGCTCTTCATTGGCCAATGGGATCCTGCATGAACTTTCCCCCCTTATCTTCCTATTCTTATCCCCTAGGATACTTTGATAATTCTAAAACAAGCCAGGGACAGTCAGGCTGCTTCCTGTGCAGTGACGCTCTTCCCACACAGCCACTCTGATCTCCTTCCAGTCTCTGCTTAAATACTGTCTTCTTAAACAACACTTCCATGCCCCGACTATGTGAGAATGTTACTCATCCCTCCATCTCCCCAAACTTGCCCTACTCATGTTCTCCGGAACATTTATCAGATTGTGTTCTCTCCTTTACTCTGTAGTATTGATTGTCTTCCATCACCAGAATCGAGATCTCGAAAGGCAAGGGTTTGCTTCTGTGGTATCCCCTTGGTGGCAATATCATGGCTCCATTGGTGCCAAGAGCAGAGACTTAATAAGTGCTGTTGAATAAATTAGTATCTCATAAGTATCTCTTCGGTTTCTCCCAGATTGCTGCAAGCATTAGACATTTACTTTAGGATTCTATTTGTACCTGTAGTTACTGTAGAGGTCTTTCCCTTAAAGCCTTGCTGGGGAGTAAAATTAACCCTCTCAGCTCTTCTTCTCACACCTCAGTAGTGAGGTAAGTCATGAGAGGAGACCTGGACAGTTCTCAAAACAGTATGATGACCAAAAATAGAAGTAAAACCAGTCCTGTTAGTATAGGATAAGATTCAGAGAACTGGGTGGTTCAAAACTCACACCAGAATCCTGGGAGGCACAAGCTGCACAAGTCAAACCATGACTATGCTTTCTGAGCTTGGTCAGAATCTCACCTACTTTAAGACAAATAGCATTTGGAAAGTGAAAACCTCAGTACCAGAAGAAGCTTAGTTTGGTCCAGACAGTGGAGTGCACACCCGTTGTTGGCTAGAGAGGTAGCTCAGTGGTTAGAGTGCTTGCTGCTCTTGCAGAGGAGCCATGTGTGGTTCCCAGCACTCATATAGCAGCTCACAACTGTCATAACTCCAGTTCCAAGATTCAAGAGCCTCTTCTGTTCTCCTTGGCCACTGCATGCACACGGACAAAAAGACAAAATAAAAAACTCATACACATAAAATAAAAAAGAATCTCCTTCAGAGTCCACAGTTGCCTAGTTGAAGGCACTGGAATGAAGGGATTACTCCCTTGTCTGATGCCAAGATGCTACTTACCCCATGTGCCCAACTCACTTCCCTGTACACTCAAGGAAGGCCCTTCCCTACGGCAGAAAAGGAGCAAGGACTCTGCATGATACTACCAGCAACAGGTCTACCTCATTGTTTGTAGGTACTTTGGAAAATGGGAGGCACATAGTGAGAACTCTGAATGGGCTACGGATTCAGGGGCCCTCCCTTGCAGCAGCAGCTGATCAAACAGAGGCCCTGCTGGATCTGAAGCCTTCCACATGGGCGTCTGTGAGTAAACAGACGTGCATCATCAGAGCGTCCACTGGCTCTCACAGCTGCAAACTTCAGTGACATCAGGAGCACCTGCAGTCTGTTTAGAGCATGCAACCTCTCAGCTAACCCCACCCAGTGCTTCTGACTCCGCTGGTCTGGGACAGGCCCAAGGAAGCTGCTTTGTAAGATGCCTTGGGACATACACAAACAGGCTATGCTTTGAATGCCACCTTTAAATCTTTGTTTTTTAAGATTTGTTGATTTGATTTTATGTGTGTGAGTGTTTTGCCTACATGTGTGTTTCTGTACTATGTTTGTGCTCAGTACCTAGGAGGCCAGAAGAGGTACCAGATCCCCTGGAACTGGAGTTACTGATGGTTGTGAGCCACTGGGTGGTTACTGGGAACCCAAACTGGGGCCTCTGAAAGAGCAGCAAGGGCTCTTAACCCCTAACCATCTCTTCAGCCCCCATCTTTAAATCTTAACGGAGTCACTGAAAAACCTTGTACTAAATCCTTAAATAATGAGTTCATCCTTGTAACTGTTAATCCAGGCATTCATAGAGAGACTATCAGCTATCTCTACTGCTTATCCCTCCCTCCCTGCCTCCCTCCCTCCCTCCCTCCCTCCCTTCCTTCTTTCCTCTCTTTCCTCTTGCCTCCTTCTTTTAGACAGAGTCTAGCCCAGGCTAGCCTCAAACTCGTGATTCTCCTGCTTCTGCTTCCCTAGTGCCAGGAAGATAGACATGGGTCCTCCATACCCAGCCACCTCTATAATTAGGCACATCCAACCTTTTGACATTGCGAAAAGAGAGTCATCTACAAAGTTCACACTTGGGAAACACACAATTAGATTTTTAAACACTGCAACAAAAAAAAAATCACATAAAGTTTTAAGTGTGTTTGTGTTTAGCTGCATGCATAGCCATCCTCAGCCATGTACAGCCTGAGTGACGGACAGATTTGTAGGTGACCAACTTTTACACTTAGGCAGGTTAACCTCGCCTTTATTTATTATTGGGGATGACGAACTCAACACAAGAAAATGGTTCTTCAAGATCATAGTCTGTGACAGCATGGGAATAACACAGACTGCTTGAGGAAGCATCAGGTAGGTCAGCCTGTCACCAGTGTCAGACCCCAACATGTCACCAGCACCCATACTACCTGGTAAAGAAAGGAAGAGGCACCCCACCCCGCTGCTGCTATCTGCTCCCCACATCTCCTTGGAATGGAGGGATAGTTCAAACAAAGTGACAGGGATGGCTCTTGAGTTGCTCGACACAGGCTGACTTCACTGAATGAGTGTTTGAATCACAGGCATGGAGAGAAATTCACTCAGATCCTGGATTCTTGCACCTGGCAGACACTCATGTTTTTACTCAGTTGCTATTTCTAAGACAAAATAAAAGCAGAGCGTACTGCACAGAAATCTGCCCTCCCCACACCTCACCCTACCCCTGCCGTGTGTGTGTGTGTGTGTGTGTGTGTGTGTGTGTGTGTGTGTGTG
>CABHPH010145741.1:0-16137 GCA_902168325.1 Peromyscus nudipes | reverse complement strand
GTGTGTGTGTGTGTGTGTGTGTGTGTGTGTGTGTGTGTGTGTGTGATCCCCATGACCAGCTCTTTTGAGACAGGGTCTCTCATTGGTCTGGAGCTCACCAATTAGGCTAGAAGGGTTGACCAGTGAGGCCCAAGGATCCCTTGTCTCCAACTTCCTGGACTACAAGTGCGCCGTTATGCCTGGCACTTCCACGTGGGTTCTGCGGATAGAACTCAGGTCCTCCTGAGTAGGAGGCAAGCGCTTTATTGACTGAGCCATTTCCTGGCACCCTGTTAAGGGGTCTGGCCTGGAAGACCTCAGAGGGGTCTGCCACGTGGGGTGGGAAAGCCTCCCAGTGTATGGGAACCTAGCCTGGTCTGTGCCTCATGCCCTCCTTTACCCTCAGAGAGGTTCAGGACAAAACTAGATTCCCCAAGGAGTGCTGGAGTTTGTGTGTCATATTCACTAAAGGAAGAGGAAAGCTCTAGGCAACTGCTAACTGAAAATAACTTCAACAAAACAGGAGAATCTAGGGAGAAAAACTACTCCAGGAACCAGGAAAGGGCTTGGCCTGCTTGCTGGGCAGAAGGAGGAAAGTCACCTAAGGTAGGAGGGAAAGGAGTTACAAAATGAATGAGAGGAAAGCAGGAAGGAGTGAGTTTGGAGTCTGTGGCCAGGGTGGAGCAAAGCCAGGTCACACCTGGATTCCAATGTCAGCGCCACTATCAGCCAGTTCTGGGACAAGGACAAGGAACTCACTCCTCCAAACCACAATTTCCTGAAGAAAGGAAGAAAGAAAAAAAAGAGAGAGACTGTCCCCCGGTCTTCTGTCATTAACCCGTCCGAGAATGGGTGGTGTGACCTGAGTGACAGGGATGTAGAGGGGATTTGACAAAGGTTTGCCTTTACTCACTTGTTTCCATTTTCCCTTCCAAAACACTGCTCAGTGCGTGGCAGGAAATAGCACGTTTAACTCTTTGTTTTAGAGAGTGGAAGAAAATACAAATTCAGAACTTAGAAACCCAATGGAATCTGTCTCACAGAGCTACCCCAGCACAGACTGAACATTTTACTGTGTTTATTCCCATTGTTCCCTCTAGCCACTGTGAGGCCTTCAACACCGAAATAAAGTGATAAACACATGCTCTTAACAGAACTGGGGCTATTGTCTTGTTTTGTACTAGAAAACCTGAGCTCCGGCCACTCTAAGTCACAGTAGTTCCTAAGAAGCGAGGCCAGGCATGTCAAGTTGCAAAACAGGAGAGCCAAAGAATTAGGCTTTGGCCAGGGCAGTAAAACCATCCCCTCTGGGTCAATGCAGGACCTCCACATACATCTCAAGAGTCCTAACTCACTTGGTCTGTTTCTTTCTTCCTATGCATGGCTCAGAGACAAGTCAGCCACTGAATTCTTTGAAATCTTTTCTGTGGACTCACTGCCCAGAACACAGTAGGCATTCAATCAATGCTAAGGGAACAGGTGATGTTCCGAATCAGAAAGTAGCAGACACCTGTGGGTTTGGTGACCCTCATTCTAACATGTGGAGCTGAGGGGCTTACACTTGGTCTCCAGGTTCAGGTAATGGAGGGACTAACCTACGACAAGTCATTTTCTCATGTAACAACGAAGGTTAGAGGTGACAGCGTCAACATGGCTCTCCCAGGAGCCTCCCTCTATCACTTAAGGGGAGGAAGGATCTCCCTTCATTTTGTTTTAGTACAAGGAACATTAATTAAACTACACTGTGTCAAAAACAGGAACACAGACACAAATAAAGTCTGCAAAAGGAACCTCCCATTAACATCCAGGCCTTGCTAGATCTTGGGCCCTTCAGAAAATGGCCTCTGTGGGGATCAAAGGATCAATACTTTAAATCCCTCTGTGATCCCTGGCACACACAGCTCACACCTGGTAGTCATTCTTGCACATGGGGCAGTGTGTCACTTCCAAGCTAGTCATCAGTTCTTCTCATGAAACCGACTAGAAAATTCCAGGCACTTTGGTGACTGCTCACCTACAAGCTGTTTCTCAAAATCCTGTCTCCCCTCTGACCAGTTCCCCACTGGAGACAGACACAACAGACTTGGTATTGCCATGTCGAAGGAAGAATAAAGTGGACAAGTATACTCACCAAGGTACCCACAGAGCACCTGGGACTGTCTGGAGCAAAAGCTGCCCACTGAGCCAGAGGGTGTTGTAACAACTGGGCAGACAGCTAGGAGTTTTAAAAAGCAGTCATTAGCTATTTTACTGAAGACATGCCCAGCCCAGAACTACACTAAGATTCCAAGTAGAAAAGGGACTTGCTGGCTAGTCTTACCATCCCCCCACACCACCCCTCAAAATAGCAGGCATCTGATAACCAGGGCAGGACATTAAACACTCAAACTCGTTGCTCCCACCCCTGATTTCTAGTCCCTGGTCTCGTGTTATGCCTTACCCAGCAGCCCACATTGCCCAATGCAATTGTCCTTTTGACATGCTCTAGTAATAAAACAACAATTTGCAATTTATATACTGAACTGGGGAAAAGTAATACCTTGAATTATACTAAGGAAGAATAAGAAAGGTCTTGACCCCCTTGGACAAAAGAGTCTATTGTTCAGAGCAAAGCTTGAGTCTTTGTTTGGCTGGCCTAGGTTTCACAGTTCTTAAAAACCACCTGTCCTCATTTTTCACCCACATATGAAACCCCTTTCACATTTGGGTCAGAAATCCCAGGGCCTGTTGATTTAGAGCTATGGGCCTACAATTTCAAAAGTTAGCACGTCTTGAAAGAGATTAAACATGTCTTCCTTAGAGCTGGACTACTGGGACACCATGAGGCTTTTGTGTTTAACAGAATGGCAACCAGGTTGACATGTTGCTGCCTTATTCTTAGAGGAAGAAAATGCACTGGAAAAACTAAAACAAAACACACACACACACACACACACACACACACACACACACACACACGGACGGACGGACTTGTGTATATCAAAGGGAAGAGAAAACATTGCTGAGTGTTCACAGCAACGGCTTTCTTCTCTCCAACAGGACTTTTGCAGGAGAAGATGAGGATTAAAATCCGTTGATTTCCCCTGAATTTACCCATGTTTCTGTATATATAGGACAAACATGTTGCCCCTACCTCCCCCAAAAAGATGCCAGATTTAAAAGACTGGCAGATAAAAGGCAATTGAGTGACGTAGACATTTCCGTTATCTGGTTTGTGTGGTGATAGAAGCCTTGCCTACAACCAAGTCTGGCATGAATACAGTTCTTTCTAGCTTCGCATGGGTTTGGAATCCGTGTGCCTTCTGTTTGCATGCTTTGTATGGGTGTATCTTCTAGAGGTAACCGATGCCCTTCAGAACAGACTCGAACCTTCTTTTAACAAGACAAAGGCTTCATGGACTCCTCCACTCAGATGCCTCACCCCTGTACTTTAAATAGACAGTAACAGCCCTTCCCACACCCCGTAACTGGCCATCTCCAACATTCAGCCCTCTGACAAGCCCCCAGCGACACATGTTCACACATGTGTAGATCTCACTTTCAAGCCAGAACACTCTGGTTCTGAAATGGGCCTCCGCATGGCTGGTGTGGCAGGGAAGGTGAAGGCTAGTGATGACCCTTTTGCTGAACATGCCGCTGTCATCTTGCTACCATATGCTGCTTCCAGCCGACATCTGCGCCCATATGTTCCCCCAGTAAGCAACTGTGCTGTTTACTTGTAGAGTTTCTCTACAGTCTGATAGGGAGAGGGTATCCCTCACCCGGAGTATAAACTGTTTGTCACAAGATTAGCAAGTTTTCTCTTTCATATCTGACCTTTACAAAGTCGTGCTGAAAGTTATCCTAAATAACAATCTTAAGGAACATAATCAGAGACGGGCAGCGACGCGGAGGGAGCGGCTTGCTCAACACTTGTTCCTCTGTGTGATGGCCCTATGCATTTCTTGGGGGGAACCTAAGGCCTTTTCCTGGGAAACAGCACCTTCTTCAGGCCAGTACATGTCCTGATACAGAAGAGATATCATTCTGCCCACTGAATTCAGATGGCTGACACTGCCCAAAGTCACCTAGGCCTCAGGGACACAGGTGAGGACAGAGGGAGGGAAGTGCTGCCCTTGAATCCTTAAGTATGCTCCTTTGGTTTGCTTCTGTTCCACTATGAAGTTGAAATATTAATATCCTTCCTTGTTCCTGTTCTTTCTGCCCTGTCCTGTTGCCTTTTGTTTGTGTTTTTGTTTTTAAGCAAGTTCACAGGAAAGGGATCTCTGGTGGAAGTCAGTACCCCAGACAGTAAGATCACAAACTGTGTGGGGGCTATGCAGAGGACAACAGTGACTTCTCAGGCCACAGAAAGAAGTCCTCACTATTTGAGCAGCCAACACTCAACTTGAACACAATTGTATAAGCGGTGATAAGGATGCACTTTTATTTTTTCAGGTGACTGAGGTTCTAGTTATCTGTGACGCTTTGTGAGATAAGAAAGACAATGAAAACCCATAGTCTTAGAGACGAAACTGTTCAGAAGAATCTGGATACTCATAAATTGAGAAAGAGGAATGTGAATTATACAGACTATAAGATGAAGTAGTGTGTTTTACATGGATACTTTACAAAGTAACTAAAGACTATGATTTAAATGATAAGTTCTGGGGGCTGTTTTAGCCTAGGATGGTAGGACAGGAAGCAATGAGACGAATCCCCCACTTACAAAGAAAGGGATACCGTTTCTTTTACCAGCTGGTTGCATAATCTTGAGGGACCCTGAGGTCTGGCAAAAGGTCTTTCCAGGGTCTACGTGGCAAAGAGTTGGACTAGCAGTTTTCATATTTGACTATGTCCAAGTGTCCCCTCTGGTGTTTGCTATGAATGCACATTTCCAAGCCTCTGTCTCTCCCCTCCTGGTTATCGCTCACAGTTGTAGAAAGGGTTCCAGAAACCTGTATCTGGGCAAAGAGGTCAAGAGCTCCTAAAGCACATAGTTTAAAACCATCTGGGAATACTGTGTGGAATCTGTTGAGTGTAATTAAATAGCATCTAAAACTCTCAGTCAGGGCCGAAGAGATGGCTTGGTAGTTAAGAGCACCGGCTACTCTGACAGAGGATCCAGGTTCAGTTTCCAGCACCTAGGTAATGGCTCAAAACTGTCTGTAACCTCAGTTGCAGGGGATCCTATATGTACTTCTGGCCTCCAAGGGCACTGCATGCACACGGTACACATATTTACATGCAGGCATGCTCATACACATAAAATAAACATATCTTTTTAAAAGTTTCAATAAACTTCATGTCAAATCAGCTCCTGAAAAATCCTCCCAAGCTCTCCGTGCAGACACCCACAGTATCTCTCCTTCAATAAGAACAAAAGCACAAGTGGGCGCTACCTTTTCCTGACAGTACTAAACTACAACAGCTTTCAACTGTTCTCAGAATGCGCCTACAACTGTTGCTGGGAAAGAGAATGCTCAGGACTTGACTCAAGGCCTTCTTTCCGTAATGGGGACACCTGCGAAATGAGAGCTGGCCCTATACACACCATTTCATTACTGGTCTTGATATTTTCTGACAGTGGGATTCTTCTGGACTATATCCTCCTCCAAGATAGAGCAGTGCCCACCACTCCAGCCCACAGAAACAGAAAGCATGGGTGTCACAGGAAGAACAGCGGCAGGTCAGGGCGCAGTTCCCTTAGGCCTGCCTGGAGACTTCAGCTGACACATTTAACAACCTAACAAGCGGATGGAGAGGTCTAAGAGCTGACACTGTTCAAATCAGCTAGGGTTGCTGATGTTTGTTTGTTTTGTTGTAGTGCTTCAAGGTGTCTCAGATACAAACAAGACGGTGAAAGACAGGCAACCCTGGGGTTTCTCAGAGGACACCTCTACACGTGGTCCTCACTGTGTGAGTGCCGAGTGAAGGCTGTAATTCAGCTTTTGTGCTGCCCCTCCACTTCCAGACCAGGCAGGAGTTCGGAAGCATGCCTTCCTCTGTCCCTATTCTCAACTTCCAGAGCTTCAGATGCCAAGGGATGAACTTGGATGTGGAAAGATACACTAACAGAGAGACATCCCAGGGGACAGTTTCTTCAATAAAGGCTCTTCCTCTGCAGAGAAATGGCCTTTATCTGAGATTGCTCTTTTCTTCTTCTGGCCTAGGGTCAGAGAACACCGTCTACACTTTTCAGGACTTTCTGAGCTAGCTGCTCAATTACAGAACTTCGTTATAAATCACGTAGGAGCAATTTCAGTGTGATCATGAAGATGTCAAAACAGAATGAAAATGAGATTGAACTGGTGGATGAACTATGAATGGCCCTCTAAAAAAAGAATTTCCCCAAATGGAAAAATGACAAAGTCCTACCACATCTGGTGCAGACAGAATAATCGGTGATAAATTTGGTCTAAGAAGCACTGAAATTACCAACAATGAAACCAGTCCAAAGCTTGGAAATTAAATTGCATTTCCCAGAATATTCCCACTTACACTTTGGCAACAATAAATAGCCCTGTGCTGTTAAAAGCCACCAAGAAAAACTACCCAATCGTTCTGATGGTGTTGCTTTCAGGTGGAATGATTGGAGAGCTCACCAGCCCTGTGGTCATGTCAGCCTGTTTCTTGGAGCCAAATGGAGCATTCTTGTTCACAAGAAGGAAGGAATGAGGGTTCTTATGGCAGCCCGGGGTTATGAATGGACAGTGATCTGGGAACTAGCTTGTTGGGACATATGTGGTGTTTGTCAGTGTGCTGTGGGCAAGATAGGGAAAGTCACATGAACAGAGCCAAGATCCAAGCCAGGGCATTTTTCTTTTTCTTTCATGAGACTGGAAAGATCCTGCGGAACTTCCTGAAACAAATATCACAAGAGAGCAGTTCTCACATAGTTACTCCATGACTGTGCCTTCAGATATGTGGAGTCTCCTCTTCAGGAACAACCTGCCTCCTAATTACCAGTGTGGAAAGAGCCAGGAAGGCCTGAGGCCACAGAGACACTCTCCCTGGGAACGGAGATGCACCGAGCCGGCTAGTGTGAAGGAAAACAGCTGCCTGCCGAGGGTTGGAAATGCATTCAAACTATTTTCAGACGGTTTGGGCTTCACAACATCCACAGAGTATTTTCCATCTGCATTTGGTTTCTCAAGTCATTGAGGCTGAAGAAAAATCTAAGCCAAACATTTCTAACTTATCAGGCCTAAGGAGTCCAAGTGCTGTTTGAGAGGATGCAGGGATGCTAGCAGTCCACAGGACAGGGTTTGCTCAGCTCCATGAAGCTGTCCCTCTTTCCAAACGACCTAAACCCGGTCCATTTCCTCTTGAATAGCAGTTTTCTGGCACCAGTGAAGCGGTGTTCCTAGGCTGCCCTAAGAAATCTAGGGTACAAATTCACGGAGGAAACATCATACAGTATTACCCAAGACCAGAGGGCTCAGAGTAGGTGCTCCTTGTATCCTTGGTTTGGGTTCATTTCTCCTCCTCAGATCATTTGGGATGACTCCTGAGAAGTCCCTTCTAGTCCTGTCTTCTAGCCTCCTCTTTGAGACTCCCATTCTCTGAGCTCCTTCACTGGCTGCAGCCTTTGTAGATGATAATTCAGGGCTAGGTCAGAGGTGCACCTACCCTGCTTAACCATGCCTGACTGACCCGGCTCAAAGCTCTCTCCAGATGTCTTGCTTCCTTCCCAATAGAGTTTCTCACTAGGGGAGCTGGGACAGGTCACCACTATGAGGAGGTGAGACCTGGCCCTAGGGGTCAGAAGCAGTTGTGGTTGGTGTCCTTATCACACTTACTACACCCAATCTTTGTAACACTAGGACCAGCTGCTATTTTTTTCAGGCTTGCAAACTGAGAAGCTGAGGCCCAGGCAGGTGAAGAAGCATGAACCCACACTACAAGGCCAGTAACCGCAAAGCCACACTTTGATGTCAGTGTCACAGTTCTGAAAGCCTGTACTGAGACGGCCATGTTATAAGTCAAGATAGGACTCCACTCTTACAGCCTCCACTCCCTTCTTTTTGGAGCAATCTTCTGTGTATCCTCTTGTTTCCACTTATTGGATCTGGCTAGCTCTAAAGCTCAGACTCATTTTGCCTTCCCAAATCAATTAATTCTCTGGAAGCATCATAAAATGTTTGGGAGGGGTTGCAGTACAGGTCAAAAGCAAGGACTTGATAAATCATAATTTTACTATCAACCAAGCACACAGATAAAAGCTAAACATGTTGAAGGAAAAAAAAATCCCTCCAGTTTTGTGCAATCTTCAGAGATATATTTGCTTTTCTAGGAAAATATTCTGAACTTTCAAATGCAATTCTCCACAGAACAGAGTCATTCTCAAATGGATTGACCAGTGACGTCAGGTCAAGAAAAGCCATGCTAAGCTACTCAGAGTGGCACATGCCTGTGACTCTAGCACTCAGGAGGCTGAAGCAGTAAGATAAAGAGTTCAAGGTTAGCCTGGAATGCACACCCCAAGGTCTGGCTTGCATATTAAGATGCCATATTTACCAACCAAACAAGAAAAGTAATGGTGTCTGTTTCCTGGACTCTGGATTAGGGCTACTGTTATCGTCAGGGAGCAAACCCTTTATGTATAGAATGTATCACTGATACACCGATATCTGTATCCTCAGATGTCAAAATGGAAATACTAGCGTCAACTTCAGGGGATGACTTATGAAGATGAAATGAGGCCTATGTAAATATTTCAAGCCCACCTGGCCCACAGAAGTGCCCAGTAAAGGTTCACTTTCTTCTTGTCCATATCAGTATAATTCTCTAAAAATGCAGAACCAGGAAAGGAACTTGTACAGCCTCAGCCCAGAGACACTGAGTCCTCTCTCCCCTGATGTTCAAAAAGAGCCTTTATGTCCAGGTTTCCTGGTGCAGGTCATTTTGGAAGTTCAGTCTTGCTCAAGAGGCAATGCTCACTCATTGAACATTTACTGAACAAAGACAATGTGCTAGGTTCTGTAAGAACAGAGAGGAATCAGGGCAACTACAGAACCAACCAAGAAAAACAGTGAAAGGAGGCAGAAATAAGGAATAAACAGCAGGGTCAAGATCTTGGGGTACAGAAGAAGAACCAATTACATGTATTCAGAAAAACCAAAGATGGTCTCTTATGAAGAAGCCATCTTCTTAAGTCTACAAGAATCTTCAAAAATAGTAAAAGACAGTTCACCCCGTTGAAGAGACAACATTCAGGGCCCAGAGACATGAAAATGTTTGGATAAAGGACAGAAGTAAAAGATTCCCAGAATGTAGTGTTCAGGCAGAGACTTGGAAAGGGGAAGGGCTGAACAGGAAGAAAGCAGAGCTGACCTCTGGTCTAGAATCCTAATTACTTAAGAGAGCTGAGGCCTAAAGGCCACCTGAGAGACAACCAGAATGAACAAAGGGAACTGGATCCACTGGGTGAAACTTCTACGGAATGATGCGGGGATGCCAAGACACCCCAAGACAGTGGAAGTGGTCCATGGGGCATCACATTTAAATACCTCTAAAATCCATACCATCTCTTAACCACTCAAGCTCTAGAATTAACCAGAGTAATCTTCCCTTTCTAGTGGTGTATAAAGCAGTGGTGCATCTTAAAGTCAATGGCAATTGCAACTCAATGAACCATGACTGGCATGCAAAGGCCTACTCAACGCCAGAAGCTGCCCAGAGCCTCTTCACACATCCATCCTCTGCCATCCGCTGAAGCGGGTGGCTCAGAGTAGAAACGTGAAGGTCTGCCAAAGCTCACAAACACAGAGGGGTCCTAGGTAGGTATGGGCACAACAACGGTTTGACCATCCTACAGAGGGATACCCATCACCTTGAAGGGCAAGGGGCAATTTGGATTGGGAGCCAGGGGTCAGAGAGGGCTGGATGTGGAGTCAAGGTCATCCACCAACACAGGAAGGAAGCATGGTGGTGAGAGACTACAGTCAGACCCCCACCTCTGGCCATCACAGGTCAGAAAAGGAGCAACCACCTACCCAAGAAGGTAGTTTGAGGTTAGAACAAGACACACATTTCTTCTAAACAAAAGGTGGAAGATAACCTTTTGGCCTAAACAAGCCTGTCCCAGAATCCCTAACAGGTTATTAAATTTAAAATAAAATACCTAGAGAACAATGAATTCCTGGGTTCAATATTATCTCTGTTTAAACTATATTAAAGAGCAGGACACAAGCACACCAGATGCTTTTAAAAATGACAACAGAAACATCTGTTTATTTCAGCCAAAGCCACATTTCGTCAGGCTGCTGGGAATCTGCAAAGTGGATTCCTTGCTGAGGCTGAAGGACAGACCGACCGGAAATGCAAGGAGACAGCGGAAAGGGCTGCTCCGGGCAGGCACCTGCTTGCCGCCCACCTCACTTGGGAACTTAAGAAGGAGATGGCGGGAGCAATGGGACAACAACGTGAGCCAGAAACCCACCCTTGCACACTTCTCCCGGGCTGCTCCACCCTGCCTTCCCGAACCTTCTGAGAGTGCAGCCTTCAGTGTGTTGTAATCTCTGGGCAAAGGCCCCGGAGTCACTGACCTCCTCGATTCTAACCCAGATTTGATGTGGGTTCAGCAGTGAGTCATTAGCCCTTTTTTCACATCTCCATTTCCTCTAGGAGAAACGATTTGTCATTCTTTCGTATCTTTACACGGAAGGTGCCTGAGGAGGTTACATCAGCAGCTTTCCACCAAGGAGAACACATTCAAAGCCTGCGTCTCCTCTCCTTGACCACGGGAGGCGCTGTGGAGACGCGGAGGTGTGGATAAGTGGACCACACCTGCTCTTTCATCTTGGGGAACCCCCAACCTTTAAAACATGGAAGTCTACTCAGAGGAGGCGGCAGCCTCCCTTGGCAACAAAAACTACCTACCTGTTTCAGCTATAAAACGTGTTTTAATTTGAGGCTGCTCTCGCCTAGTCTGCGAAGTGAAAATGAAGGAAATCTTGCAGTTGGGCAATGCAGAGGAACTCAAGTGTAACCACAGTTAGGCATTAGAAGTAGCGCTGGCCACAATGCCATAAAGAGAGGGAATTAACGTCTGGTCTGTTGTGCGCTTACAACAGTCATTCTGAAAGTCAAGAGGTCCAAGCCAGTCTTGATTCTCCAGCCCCCCACCCCACCCCCGCCACATATTCATACACAAACATACAGAGACTCTCTCAGGAGAGAAGGTAAAAATACATCTGACAGTAAAGCTACTACTGTGTTCTGCTAATATTCTCCTTCATCGGGCAGTTGGCCCAATAGACCAATAGTCTGTATACAGAGAGACAGATTCATGAATTGAATGCTAAGTCACATTCCTCAAAACCATCGTGTCGTTGCTATTCAGTCTACATCCCGCAATTTCACTTGGAAAATTACAGGGGTACCAGAAAAGGAGAATTGCTTAGTATTAAATGTTTAGCCTTCCTGTGAAAGAATCACAAAGGAAACCTAGCTGTGGCTTTCCAGGCCATATACTTCAGTCCACCTAATTCTAAGAGATGGAATAAGCCAACATGGCTATCGACTTCCTTTGCTTGCCCAGGTTGCAGATTCCACTCAAACTGGAAAATCCAAGATCAGTCTTCTATTCTTTTTTTTTTTTTTTTTCCTATGTGCTGCCTGGCATCTGAATGATACCGACCAGCATTCCTAGTAAATGAGGGACCAACCCCGTTACTGAAGGTCAATGAATGGGAAGCTTGATTGTCTCTAATGTAGGAGCTCCAATATCACAATCATAAAGTATATGCCATACAAAATAGCCTAACCCATATTCTATTATGATTATTCTCTATTTGATTATTTTATTTTAATATCTTTAGATCATAAAGATACTTTATTGTTGCTATTACTTTTAAAACAGTACTAGGAGCAGGATTCAGCAGCCCAAGCTAAACACCAGGGAACTGTGGCTTCCTACCATGGGCCACGTTGAAATTGGAGGCTGGATAATTCTCTGGTATATGGAGAAGGTGGGTAGGCTGCCCTCTTCATTATGAGAGGCTAGGAATATCCCTGGCTTCTATCTAATGAAGACCAGCAGCAGCCCCCCACCTCGAGACTATGAAAACCATCCAGACATTATCAGTTGTCACAGCAGAGGCAGTGTGGAGCAGGGAGAGGGAGGGGCTGGGTACAACAGAGCCAGAGTCAGACCTACAACATGTGCCTGCTCTGCTGTGAAGACAGCAGAGGACAGCCAAGCATGGGGTCAACTCCTACAGTCCCAGCACTAAGGAAGATGAGACCTGAGGGTCATGAGTTTGAGGATGGCCTAGACGACATGACAAGTTGAAGGCTAGCTTGAGGCCCTTCTTAACAAAACAGGGTTTGGGCTATAGCTCAGTGGTAGGGATTGCTTCCTTGCAAATGCAAAGCCTCAGACTTCAAACAAACAAACAAAAATAGACAAAAAAGAAAATTACTTCCTCTTACCCATCATGTCTCTGCAGGTTTTAATATCAGTTTAGATTCTTCTTAGATGTAATAGAGTCACTTTTTTCAGAATTTCTAAAGCCTTGTACAGAGTCTTTTGAATATCTGCACCTTGAACTTCAAAGGGGTAGTCAAAGTGTTCGACATGCACTAATTCCTGCTGGGCAAGCGATCGGTAAACTCCAGCACAGCTCCGCTTTGCGTCTTAAACTAACAGTATGCGAAAAGATCAATATGAAGAAATTCAAAACTAATCAGATCCCTTCTTTAAATGTTGACATAGTATTATTTATACCCCCATAAATACATTCTTGGCTAAAATTCATACTAGGAGCTTGGCACCTGGCCAGTTCTATTAATATCTACTTTATTTATACAGCACACTTGGCCAAGGATAATATTTAAGACAAAGTATGCCTGAGGGCATATACAATATCTCTTATATTTTCACTTTTAAATCTCCACATTGCTAAAAATATTGAGTTTGAACTTCATAAAATGTCCCACCAAGGGCTATCAACCATCTGTAGTGATATACAGTCACCGAGTATAATTAGGGCGTATTTGTAATACTTGAGCTGAAGTCACTCCCCGAACACTAATAAGTTGGTGCAGGGAGAAAAAAGAAGCGGCGATCTTTCCCATGCCTTCCTCTATGCACTCATGGCCCTCTTCAGACTCACAGCAAGACACAACAGGCACACACCCTCCTTTCAGGCACCACAGCAGCGACAGCCCGGTCCCAAGCCAGGCAGAAAGTGCTGAAGAGGGAAAGCTGGCACATACACACAAGCCAGCCCTGCTCACACTTCAGTTTTCTTTGCTTTAAAAATACAGTGAAGTGACTTTCTTTCTTTTCTTTTTTCTTCTTTCCTTTGCTTTTTTTCTTTTTTCTTTTCTGGAAGCTCTCACTATATTCCAGGACTTCCTAGTACTGGAAAATCAGTTAACCTACTTTCTATAAAATTATCCACAGTCTCTGCACAGTTGTGTTGAATCTACTATTAATATGACATTCTACTTCTAAGTGTCTACACTGAACACAGGTTTTTTTTAAAAATCATGTGAAAATATGATAGCATATGTGTGTGTGTATATATATATATATGTAAATATATATATATAGTGTGTGTGTGCACGTGTATGCACAAGTATGTAGTTTTTCGGTTTTCATTTATTTGAAGGCTCAGGGGTGGGATAGAGATGAGAAGCCGCACATTAATCTTAGATGATACTCTCAAGTCCTCCTGATATCCCGGGGAATGTTTCTAATTTGTTCATGACCATGGTCCTGGGTTGTCCTGTCTTTGCTCAACTTCATCCATCAGACTGAAGTGCTCGCTTGGCTAGCTCCCTCCACACCTACACAGCGTGAGACTGGATCTTCTGTCTCTGCTCACCTTCATCCATCAAACTGAAGTGCTCCCTTGGCTAGCTCCCTCCACACCTACACAACGTGAGACTGGATCTTCTGTTTCTGCAAACATCCTGGCAGCTAATCTGAGCTTTTGCAACTAAACACCGAAGGAGGCCCCCTATAACATACTTGTCTGTCAGCCCAAATATTGGTAGAATTAACACACACACATGCAAGAGAAAGCTAACTGACTCAACCCTTCGCTCAACCTCAATGGTTCTGGGCTAATTACAATGAACTCTCTTCACTAGCCTTGCTATGGCTCCACCCCAGACAGAAAGCCTTACTTCCCAGGGGGAATAAACAGGGCAGAGTGTAAGTGTCGCCACTGTAGTGGTTAGGACCATAATTATAATAATAAAATCATCCTGCTGGGCAGGGTTCCCTGCATCTGTTACGCCATGAAACAAGAGACACTACAAGGTAAGAAAAGTGACCAGAAAGAGTGTGGGTAGACACTCTGAGGACACCAAGTGCAAGACAAGGCAAGCTGACTAGCTACGGCTCGTCAAACTAAAAATAAATATTAGAAGAGAAAGCACCACCCTGCAATTCTAACTTCTGGGATAAAATTACCAAGATGGCTGCATTATCTATTTAGGCAAGACACGGGGACTTCACAAAGGCAGCCAGCGAGGATATAGGGCATGAAAGGGGGAGGAGAGAAAGGATCAGCCAATGAAAAGTTTACGACTGGGACTTGGAACACAGGGATGCTGAAGTTTTTATTTTTTCTTTTAGTGTTTCTTCTGGTGTTTAACCCTCTCAGGTAATCACTCAATGCTGTTGCTGCTGCAATCTCAATCGCTCTTTCTCCCCTCCTCTTCTCCCTGTTTTAAAGAACTCTGAAATAAAACTACACTAACTGTATTTCTTCCCTTCCCCGCAAAGAGCTCCATAATAAATCACTGCTACTGTATGCCAGCTGTTTTGAGGATACTGCTCGCAGGGAAACAGGGTAAAAATATTTTTTAGAGAAATCAGCTGTCTTTTCTAGATTCTATTTCAGAATGCACAGGAGTCCCCACTGCTTAAGAAAGTGCTGGAGCACAGTTCAAGGTTGAAAAAGATATCGGCGAATCCCCTAAGAAAAATGACCTGTTCTCAGCCTAGTGAGGGCTAGCTAGAAAAGCAGAACGGGAAGTGAAACCTACTTCAGCCCAGTTAGAACTGTATTTATTCTTTCTACTCTCCAAGTGAGGTCAGAAGGGGACTCGGCGACATGGTTTTGCGAGGGGAGGGGTGTGAAAACACCTACAGAGAGCACTAAAAGATCGAGGATTTAAGGAGTTTTCAGCACCGTCGTCCCCCCCCACACACACACACACCCTGCGCGCGTTTGGTGTTGGTGATGCTGATATTCTTAGGGCAGTGAGAAACAATAGCAAAGGCTTGGGGAGCCCCCAAATAGGTCAGCACGGAAAGGGGTGCCTTTGGGAAGGCTAGTTTGAAGGCACTTTTTTTTAACTCTTTGTATACTGGTTGGAGGACACCCCCCCCCCCACCCCGCGCCAACCCAGCAAAGAAAACAAGTCTATCAAGGTCCCCCTAGCCTAAAGTCATCCGGAAAAGCGCTTTCCTTTTGACAGAAGGGAGCTGACTCCCTAGTTGGTGGACCAGGGAAGAGGGAGAAAACCAAACGTCTTTAAAAAAGACTGAGGCGTTTGGGGGAAGGGAATTATAGAGAAAAAATAAAAAATAAAACCTGCAGATCTCCATCCTACGACTGGAAAGGAGGTAGAAGGAGCGAAGGACAGAATGGAAAGGGGGCGATCGGCACCTGGGGACCTGGAGAGGAAAGGGCGAACGCCTAGGGCTGCTGTGGGTCTGAGGAGCTCCGGGCCAACCTTAGACTTGGGGATGGAAAAGGCGAAAACCATGGAAACCGTACTTACTTTCGGAGGGGAAGTGGGACGGCATGTCGATTTTATAAACCTCCTTGGCATAGTACTCTTCGTCGCTCCGCTCGCGCTCGCAGGCGGCTGCCCTCCGGCTTGCCTTTTCCTGCAGTAAGTCCCTGGTACTGTTGTATATGGAAATCACCTCCGGGGGGACCTCGTCCGGCTCAGGATAGTCTTCCGGGGGGCTGGTGAGCTTCAGCTTGCTCAGGATCTGCCCGCGGATGGCCTCGATCCTCTTGCGCATAAACTGGTCCATGTCGAGGGTGCTGCAGGTAGACAGGCTGAGCGCCACCGGGACCAGATGCAGGAGCAAAAAGGTTCTCAGCACACAGTAGTGCATGTTTTTAAAAGGTGGGAACGTTGCTGTTGTTGTTGTTTAAAGTAAGAAAAAAATATAAAAAGAAACCAATAATTCTCAGAGCA